>OVBJ01000406.1:0-58406 GCA_900406535.1 Noccaea bulbosa | reverse complement strand
TTTGCCATTTGCAATAAGATATGGCATGAACCATTGGAGATGCTCTAACAAGGTAATATCGCAAACATTTACAAAAAGAAGTTATTGGAATCTTGTTTACACTTTACACTGACCCGTTTCTTCTCTTAATTCCACAAAACCAACACCAAAAACAATCTCCTTCATAGTGATTTGTACTAAAGATCTCAAACAAGTGCCATAGGAGGGTTTTAATCAGTTGGAAAGCACGGCTTCTCTCCAGATTTCCACTTAATATCTTCAGGCGGAATCTGCAATCATAATCAGTTTAAGCGATCAGAATTTTCTCAGCTTCTTCTGATTTAGAGAGTTTGATTTGAAAAATAAATGAAAAGGAAAGGTTTGGGTGTATTACTTCTCTGACATCCATCCAGCTCATCATCTCATCCATCTCCATTGCATCCGGGTCTACGTTCTCAAAGCGATGCAATTCCTGGAGAGAATGCAAATCTTAGATTTCTTACAACCAAAGCAACCGATGGAACAAGGCTTGAGAAACAAGAAAGGGTTTCTTACTTGTTCTGCGTCGTACTCTTTGATCTCGAACTCTTCGAAATGACCTATATCAGGCATATTCACACTGACAAATTTACCAACAAGAGACTCTGGAACAACATTGCCCCATCCTGATCCAGATGCCGGAGCAGAAGCTGCCGTTTTTTTGTTCGCCTCCTAAAGTAAACAAACAGAGAGTGAAAGTTAAAACTCTGCTGTAAAAAGCTAATTCCAAGAGCTTTCAAACTTCTCTGCCTTACATGCATGGTGAATAGATTCGCTGTTAATATCCCCATTTCCCTATTCACCCTGAGGAAACAAAAAGATGGGATTTTTAGATCGATCACATCGTCCAAGTCAAATGCTTTGATTAAAGTATATACCTTTGTTGTTGGGCAAGAAGATTTTTCTGAATGTTAGTCGCAAAAGAGATGTGAGTTTCTTGAGCAATGTTGAACTCGTTCCTCAGTTTCTCTATGATCTCAGTCCTCTTCTGAGAAAAAACAAAAACAAGAACAACCGAGTAAGATCATAGAAGAAGAAGAAGAAGAATGTGTGAGTAGAGAGGAGAGAAGTGTTTACGCTTGCTGTTGTGGACTTGTCTGCTTTATTGAAAGCGTAGAGAACAGAGTAGAAAGCTTTCCTCTGGAGTTGCTCGAGTTTCTTTTTCTTGTACTCTTCTGCGAAGATGTCCACCGTCTCTTCAACGTCGCTGCTATCGCTGGACTCGGACTCGGACTCGGACTCGGAGTCAGACTCGGGCTCGGACTCGGTGGCTCTGTTAGAACCAGGAAGTGATTTTTCAGCCATTGCGCTCTTCTCTAATGGGAGATGCGTTGTGTCTTCTGCATCACGAGGAGGAAACAGAATCAAGATCACTCGTTACAAAGATAATAAAGACCACTCTGTTTCAGTCGTTTCCATCAATGGGAGAGACACAAGGAAAAAGAAAAGCAGAGGAATCGCAAAATCTAGCTAGTCCTATTCGAAAACCCTAACTTATGGCGATCGTCGTGATCGAGATGTTGCGAGAATTCAATGGAGGAAATTCGATCGGAAATTCGGAATAGACGTACCGGCGGGAGAATCTGGTTTTTGATCTTTCTGATCCGCCATTAGAGGGAGTGATATCGAGAGATGGAATCTGTGGATTGAAGAAAAACCGTCGAACAATCTGCAGACGATGGATGAGAGAAGAGCGCGAAGATTTTGGGGAAGAAGCGAAGATTATATGACTTGTGGAAGAAGGTATAACCGTATAAGTGTAGTGTAACAATACTTTTACAGTTAGCTTGAGTCGGTTAAAGAAAACAATTGGTAACAGAAAAGAGAATCGTAAACAATTTTAAAAATATAATTTACTTGATTCCAATGGATATTGATCCATTACATCCACATTTTCTTGTTAGCGATTGGATTAGTCAGTCCTCTGTATCTAAAGTCAAAACGATTTTATTTTAAAAATGGTAAAAAACGATTATATGAACATATCTCGAGAAAGAAAAAAAAGGTTTTTACCCAAAATGCCTCATCAGTTTGCATTTTACTGGGTATCCGTTATGGCGTCATGTAATGTAACCTACTAACCTTGTTGTGTTCAAACTTATACAACTCTACTTAAATTTACATGGTCAATTTTTTTTTTTTTTTTAATCTCTGTATATTAGGCTTAATTAGCTAAACAATTCTCCATTATATATATATTTTTTGGGTCTCGAGCAACCTACGTAAAGTTATAAACTGCGAAGGTCAACGAAATAACACCTAGGATTGGAAAGTTGACTCTAGTCCAGTTAGATCATGTATATTTAGCCATATAAATACTTTGCTTTTTGATGTTTTCAATTAAAAGCCAAAAAGTTTTCATCAAACGCATAAAGTCTGGTACTTTATTATTTGAAATTTTGAAAAAAAATATTTTATCAAAAATATGCTTAGAAATATATAATTTTGGAAGAAAGAAAAAAAAACTAGTGGTATGTCCATTAGAACTCATATGTTTAGTTAAAATATATATAAAACCACAAGCAGTTTATATGTAAGCATGTACACTATATTTAGTTGAAACTTGAAACAGAATCACAAGTTCACAACTCACAATAAAACAATAGGGAATGTCTTTAAGATTTTATAAAAAGCAAGTACGCTATATTTGCAGCAAAAAAGAAAAAGAAAATAAAAAAAGAACGCTACATTTGCAAGATTTGTAACCAATCAACAACATCATATATAGCATATACTATATATTAAAGCTATGTGTATGTTCATATGTTGCATCCAGTAAGTGGTATAAGACAAAGCAAGTGTTGGTAAACTTGAAAACTGTGATATATTTTCCTTCTCTTCTTTACTCATCTTGTATTTCAAATGGTATCTTGTTTGGAGAAGATGAATAAAAGAAGATAATAATAAAAAAAAAAAACAAAAAAAAACACTGTGATATATTCTTATACCCAAAACCCGTATATAATTACAGATTTAGTGTAGCTACTAACCTTCACCTTCGTCTGATTTTATAATGAACTTGAAAACTGTGATTATGTGGAACTGTTACTTCTCCGTCTTTTTTCTGTATTATAGGTAGAGAGTCTAATCATTTGGAGAAAAGAAACGACTATTGTGATTACACGACGAGGATACACAATCATAGTCCTCTAAAGTCCAAAATTAGGTGAAAATTTGATCTATGGTAGTTGATAATGTACAGTAAATTGTACTTTAGATATTTTGTTCTCGATATTTGTTCGATCCTTTTAATCGCTTTTAGCTATATTTATATTATGATCACGACATATATACACCCTAAATTTAATTACCCCAGACTTTCTCAAGATTGAGCGTGATTAAAGTCTCATTAAAGAAAGGGATTAGGCAAGTTGGACGTAATTTACCAAACACTAATCAGCAGAACTCACAACTTTAACTAAGATGTACCCAGTTAGATGGACAACAGTAATTATTGTTTTTACAATATCAAATGTTTCACTGATTACCCCCAAAAGTTTCAACTTCTCGCACACTAACCCCAAAACTTTGAAGATACACATTTCATCACATTGTAGTATATTATCATATCAAACTAGCTAAGATTTTACAACATGATTATTAATAAGACAAAAGGTCAAAATCTATGTTTCACCTCTGACAATTCACAAACCTCTTTCTAACATTTCTTGAAATTTCCTGTAAGATTCGACTTTCTCGAGCAAGAACTTCTCATGGCAATTAGCGATGAACATATCCGCCAAATGATCAATATCATCATCATCATCATCATCTGCAACATCTTTGATCTCTTCCGCAGAGTCGACTTTCTTGTGTTCGAGCCACTCAAGATAGCCAGAGAGTTGAGAGTCATCATCTTCTTGACCACTCATGTCAGAGGCAGTGAAATGGAATGGTTGAGGAACAGGGACGACATCAGAGGAACACCAATTGTAATGCAACCTGAAAGATCCGAAGAAGATTTTGCGTTGATTTTTTGAAGCTTTTGTTGGAAAAAACATCATGAGTTTTCGTTTCTTCTTGTTGTTGTGTTTGGAGATCTCTAGAAAGATTGATTTGGCTCTGGAGAGAGCTCTCAGGAAACGGTAGAGAGGGTGAGCGAGGAGATTTTGGATTAGGGTTTTGAGTTTCATAGATGATGAAGATGAAGAAGAAGAGGAAGATGATGATGATGATTTGAGCTGCATGACTTAATGATTCAAGAGAGAGACTCTTTCTTTCTCTTTCTCACACTTGTCTTGTGTTTTCTTTTTCTCTCTATGCATTAAAGTGATCAACAATCGCGGGACTTTATAAAGGATTTTCTTGACTTATTTGCCACTCATTTCCTTGTTATTTTCTGAATTAAAGTTCTCGGACTAGTGGGTGTTTTTGTAATTTGGTTTTCTCCGAAAGATGATTGTAATGTCTGTGAATAGTCTTAGTTTTGCCTTTAATATTTTTTTACTTATGTAATGTGAATGTAAATTTCCGTAGAATTTTCCTCGAAGTTACAGTACGAAGAATTTTATCGATGCATAATGAATTGTTTATTTACTATGTTATTTCCTAGCGAGAAATGTTGTTATGGACTTACGAACTTATTTAAATAAGACGAAGGATCTTGTCATCTTGATAAGCTAATTTTAGGTGTGATTTTGTTAAGTTATCGATTAGGGTAGACACAAAAAATATATTGTGATTGTGAACCACAATAATAATAAAAAAAAATTCTTTCTAGAGATCATATATTGAAACATATATTGACCACAATAAGTTATCTTATTTAAATATATTTCTGTTATATATATATTTTTTTTTTTTTAATTAGCATATATTGAAACAAACACGTTATCTTCTTATAGATGCGACATAGATTGTTCTGCCTTTTTTGTATATGATATATAATGTAAAAAATCATATATAACTTGTGGTTTTCATATGACCACAAACATAATTATATGTCTCTAGATAGAATGACATTTAATTTTCACTCATGAAATGTTTAATATTTACAAATTGGAACCCAAGTTTTGAAGGAAATTATACATGATATACTATATATCTAATAGTTCAGAGAGATTTTTTTTTTTAAAAAAGACTTGAAACTAGAAAAAAGAAGGCCTAGTTTCAGTTTCAATGTTTAAAACCAATAATTTCAAAATATTCAAACTGAAACTGAACTAAAAACTTGATTGTTCTCTGCCACTTATTCCTTCTTCAAATTGAAAATATTCAAATCATTCCTTCTTATAAACTCGTAACGACTTTCTATAATTACTTATGTTAAATTGATTTTCCATAAGTTTATACTTTCTGTTACAGAAAAACGAATCATGTATATGTGTGGCGCAACACAAGAAGTATAGTGAGCCACAAATGGGTTTGGCTGATGACTGAATTTTTCAACTCCCAATTAGGTATCGGGAAGAGTTCAAACTAATTAAAACATTGCGTAAGGTTAAAGAAACCAAACACTTCCTATGTTTTATTTGTCGTCATATTAATATTGTTTTGTAATCTCAGATTCGCCACTTCATGTTTCACAGACACAGCCTTCTGAAGAATCTATGTAGTATTATATAAACTTAATTATATCTTAATTTCTGCATTACATACTTAAATCAGTGAATAATAGATAATATAGCTTGTGGAGTGTGTTGTTGATTTGAATAAGACCAAACCCCCACCCTACAACTTCTCTTAAATCCTAGTTTATACAATCGTCTTAACTTCTACCAAATTCCCACATTTCCCAAACTTAGATCGGATCAACAACACTGATATATTATTTTAGAATATCTAACACTTTCATTTTCACCAAAATTCACCGAAATAGAAACTCATAAATTCGATTCATTCAAATTATGCAGCTAGTTACCAAAAACAATTAGGTAAAAAAGAAAATTAATTAAGATAATTTATATGTAGTTCGCTTACTTTTATTTAGTACTACAGCAAAAAAAATATATATTAATTTCTACAATACTAATGGTTGTAATTAATTGAAATTTAAGTATCGATCAATTATTTTTGTTGGCTGGTGTTCATTTGGATCTACGAAGGGATTAAATTTAGGCAATGGGATCAATGTAAATTAGGCCAAAGGTCCTTGTCGTCGTGGAATCTTGGACCAGTTTCAGGAATTTTTAGGGGTTCTTGAATCTAAACAAATCCCAAAAGTACACACAATCGTATCGTTAATCACGTATGCTTCTTTTTGTAGTTAGTAATTGCATATCCTAAATTAAATCAAGTTATTCTCGAAACAAACACATGTAGGATTTTATTTTTCATAATACGCAAAGTTTTCAACCAAGTTTAATCAAATTTGTTAACTCGTTCATTTATATGTGTTACTATGATTTGTTCAATAATACGTATGAAATAACGTTTAAATAGGATTTTTTGTTTCATTTTTTTAATTAAGTATACGGTAATATGGATAAACTATAAATATAGCATTATTTGTTAGTGGATAAAAAATATTATATTTGTCTGATATTCATTTTTCAAATAGCCGTGAACGGCGCTTAAGGCTTAAGCTTCGCTGAAAACCTCAAAACCGAGGATATACAAAACAAATCAAACTGTTTGTTAAAACTTTAATATAAATCCAATGTGGCCCTGGTCTAAAGATAACAGTATAATATATTCTTTTGAAGAAATTAGACAGATGATTGCATATATATTTCCTAGACTTGAAAAAAACAAATTAAGTAGACAAGAAACCAAAGTGGCTGATTTCCAGTTGATCGGCCGCCTGAATCACTGGAGCTCTTGTCTATCATTACACGAAGAGACAAACCAAAGTACACATGCAGAGCACGTCTGCTTTATATACATATACGCCTATGTCAAATATGACTTTTAGCTTTTAATCTTCTATTTTGTGGGGAAAATGCCAAATAAAGATGAAAAAATTCTTAAACATAATTAGATACAAACCACTATTTTAAGTTTTTGTTAATTATATTTTATCTTCTTTTGTTTATCCTTAGAGGCTTAGAACAACAATTTTGATTAAGGCCTCATGAGTCCCTTTCCTCTTTGTAATTTTTTTTGTTATCGTATTGACTTCTTATCAATTTGTCAAGGGTAGGATTGTTATATTTCTAACAGTAATGCTTATTGTAAGACATTTGCGATTTGACAGCACATATGTTGATTCGGCTGGGAAAAGTAACTTTCATGCAAACTTACGCGTAAATTTCCGATTATCTTTTAGGATTTGTGGAACCGAAACAAATTAAAACCAATATTGAACTTATTGTTTTCCTAAGAAACTTACTTTCGCTAAATACTAAATTAAACTCTCTTTTTTTTNTTTTTTTTTTTTTTTTTTTTTTTTTTTTTTCAAATACTAAATTAAACTTTATTGACGAACTTAGCTCTTTAATTTGCATAGCAGTGGTTTACAAATTTAATATTTCAAACTAGAGATACTATAAGTATATAACCAAAACATATATTCGAATTCGAGAGTAGAACTATCACTTAATACCGACATGCTGTTTTCACTGAATCTTGTAGATCCAAGAATGTATTTAAACTTTAAAGTGAATAAGTGGCCTTGAATACTAATATTTTTTGGTTAAAAGTTAATTAAGTGGGAAAAAGCAGAGAAAGTTTATAGAGAAAAGAAGAGATAGTGGAGAAGAAGGCAAGGTAAGAAAGAGGTGTCTCCAAAGTGCATCAGCAAATGCGTGAAGAGAATCCATAGATGACACCGAAGATGTAAGAGTTGGTATCTCTCTTTTAACCACTTGCAACTACTCCTTTACTAATTTCTCTCTTCTTCTTCTTCTTCTTCTTCTTCTTCTTTTACTATTCATTCATTTCCACCTTTTGTTTTAGGTTCCATGCTTAAGTTACATGTCTAATTACAATAATCATTTAAAACTTAACGGAGGGGTATATATCGAGCTCGACCAATATCCATCTCAAGTAAAGTTTGAGTATAACGGAAGTTTCAAATTTTCACATATAAAAATTACTGAATGTTTGAATTTTTGTTTCATATAAAAATAAATAATTAACTAAAGTACAATACATTTATTTATATTTTGGTCATAGACATGTTTTAATTAGGTACTCAGTTTTTTGGCAGCTAGGTAATAATTTCTTTAAAGAATCAAAATCGGATATTAGTACAACTTTTTCTAAATCTACCCAAAATTTGGGTTATCCAACATATTCGAATCAGAATACTTATCTCCGTTATACGTACATCTATATTTAAATATCCTCATCTCTAGTTAATCTTGTTTGTAAGATGTTTTGATGGGCACAGAGCTATTCAACATGCATGTGGAGATCAAATTCATATTATTTTAGTAAAATTTGCGATTCAGCATCATCGAGATCCGGGATTGTGTATTTCTTTTGTGAAAGTTAATGCTTTTTGGGAAAATTTGGTTACCTTTGAGGAACAAAAAATTCACCAGAACCATTTTTTTTTTTCTTTTTGATATCATGCATGAATCTGAATCTCAAAAGCGACATTAGTAATATTAATATACCGTCATGCACTCAAAGCTAAATACGTGAAGCTTTGGTCTATTAAAGCTGTAACGTCATAAGTTGATGTCTGAGAGCTAAAAAGGTTAGAGAGATGCACATTGATAGAGAGAGTTGGTTATCAAAAAAAAAAAAATTGATAAAGAGTTTGCCAAGTCTTAGAAGAAATTGAAATAAAAGTGATCATAATCATTGAACATCTTTCAATTCATTACATCATATCTCTTCCAAATTTTCAATCATTTGCACATGCTCACCATCATCAATTGTATCCACCTCCTCTGACTGCATCTTGAGTTATACACACTCAACATGATTAATATGGAGATTTGGAGTGGTTTAACATGATATGTGATCTCTTTTTTATGAAGACACTCAGAATATACTATCTATTTACTAATTTAACCGGTTTAACTGATTCGTGAACATCTATTAATAGTTCTGTTTCGGTAAAAAAAGCTTGATTATCTTTAGCCTTTTAGCCATTTCTGTTGATAAAATCAAATATTACAACAAACATAACCAAAATTTATGATATAACAAAATTCATCGCTTAAGCTCAAAACTGTTTTGATCATTGTTAAAGTTACTCTTCAGGCTCTTCTCTTCTTAGAAGATTTGGATTTGGAGGAAGAAGAATGCTTATCATTGCTTCTCTTCTTGGTGGATTTATCAAAACCATTCTGGTTCTCCAATTTGGTAGACTTGACACTGACAATACCACTTGAAGAGATCTTTGAATTCTGCAGAGCTTCGGCTTCTTTGTCTCCAATTACATATTGCTGAAGCTCAGAATCGATCGATCCTTTCTTCTTCTCCTTCCTCATTTGTTTCTTTTAAAGACACAAGAAACAAGTTTTTCGACATTAAAATCGAAGCAACCCATATATACACTTTTACACTAAATTACACGGAGAAGGTTGGATAATTACCTCGACTTGTTTAGCTCCTTCCCTGAGATCATCATCGACCGATACACTGTGAGGTTCAAGAACTCTCTGCAACCAAAATTCACCATGGATTAGCGTTTTACAAAGATTCATTTCTAGAAATCAAAACAGATGACAGCATTCAATCACGAACACACAACTATAAAAATATCTCGAGAGACTTCGTCTTATTCTCTCAGGAGTGCTTTCAGTCAAAATGTTGCAAACAAAGCAATGGCATCAAAGATTTAAACTTCATAGTTTACCTCTTTCAAAAGAGGCAAGGATGGTTCAATCTCCGCTGCTGCAATTCCGTTCAGATATCTGTATAGCTCTTGTGTGACTTTCAAGAGAAGAGAGTGAATCTGTCCCCTCTCCAACTGCATTTGTCTCTGCAAAAGTACAATATTCAAATGTGTTTGCCAGTTTCCTCAAACATAATGAAGCAGCAGCAATCATTGAAAATAGAGTAAAACACGTTACCTCAATGCTAGAGAATTCCAACTCCTGCAATCCCAAGCATAGTAGTATAGATGCCTGAACATATGACAGCGATACAGGGAGCTTCTCTTGAAAATACTGATGGGCCAGTGTTTTGCAGATGTCATAAACCTTTCAACAATAAGACAATGAAACTTGGTTACAAACAGAAAGAGAAACTGAAAGCAAAAAGATAAAACCATTTTAGGAAAGGAATTCTAACCAGATTGAAGTCTATCAGATTATTGGTATATGCTTTGAGCCTCTCCATATCAAATGGAGAAAGTATACCGTCGAGCGTCTTCAAAAATCCGTCTGATGAATTTCCTGAAGAACCAGCCTCCTTGAAGTTGATCTTGGGGTTTAAGACACTGGAAAAAGAATGATATGACAAAAATAAATATTTACGTGAAAATATTCTTACTGTGAAATACTGATAAGAAATAGTTAGTGCTTTTACCTCATTGCAAGTTTATAGTCCATCTTCTTGAATTTATCACTCAGCAGCTTAGAGAACCTCATCCTGAAGTCTGAACAAAGCAAACTAAGTTAGTTAATTGGAAGGATGGGGAAAGTTCTCAGATCTTGATAAAATAATCAACAAACCTTTATAGAAAGGAGCAAAGAATCCCAACTCATCGGACCCGCTGACTTCGAGTTCATCATTTTTTAAAGGTTTTAGAAGCATACACGTGTGTTCACCAGTCACAGCACTCTGATCCAAGCACAGGGAATATTCAATGTTACCAAACCACTACTAGAAATGGGACGCATAAGCAATTAAGGAGAAAGCCGGAAATATTCTCAACTGGGACTTGGCTAACGTAGAATGGAGCGAAGTTATGTTTTCTCCAAAACCGGAAGAGGTCCAAAGTAAGCCCAAAGGAGACACCAATGTAGTGGAGTCTTTCAGGCCGACGTTCTTGGAGTGGAACCAACAGAGGTGGAAGATTCGTGCGAGGCTTTACTTGCTCCTCCAGCATGGAGACCTTCTCAGCAGCCTCGGTAACTCTAATGGGTGAATGCTCGACATCAACTTTATCATCTGCTTCTGAGATTGGAGCTATCTGACCCTCAAAATATCTGCACATGTCAATCAGTATAGTAAGGAAGAGGAGCACTAATATTTATCCGTATGACTGACACCTAATTGTCGAGCACAAAACATTAACATTGATATAAGTAATGTATGGGAACTGGGATTCTTATGATAACAAAACTCATGAATTTACCTGGTTAAGAGTTCAACTGCAGCAGAACCATATCCCATCTATAAAGAAGGTAATCGGAAGCTTGTTAATCGCACTCAAAAACCTAACTGGACAGGTGAAGATATGAGCAGAAAAAAGATTACCTTCATGGCATTAGGGTGGACTGCTATGCGTACTATCCGAGCACCAGAAAGGTTTGGAAATTCAATGTCCCGAAATTGTTCACAGAATTTCCATGGAATTTGGTCTCCATATGGTGAATGGCCATCCCTTAAACTTTGGAGGGCTGAGTTTTTAGATATCTGTCCTTCGAGACAGATCTGAATATAACAATGACATTGATGCTTAAGATCTCACACATCCAAAAACGACACAAGAAATTTGGGCTAGAAACTATGATTTTCCACAGAATGTGGAAAAAAGAAACGCAGCTAAAACAGATTAATCTTTCTATGTCAATTTGAAGCTCAAATCAAACTACAACTGTTTGGTGTTTCAACAGACAAAAGAAACAAAAATAGTGATCAATTTTTTTTAGTAATTCTACAGAGCAGAATAAAAGCAACAATGCATACCTGGACAACACAAAGTATACCAGGAAGCTTGTTTTGGGACTCATCAACAGGACCTGTGTTTAAAAGCAGTTAGGCATAGTTCTGAAAATATAACTAGGTGGGGGAAATGGAACAGTTGCATACCAAGTAAAACAAACAAATGATGAGCAGGAGCATCAGCCAGCAGTTGAAGATCATTAGGAGAATTCTTGTAGTGAGAAGAGACACATAGCGCCATCATTCTCTGTAGCATGCACTTATATCAATATACTGTCAAAATAAAGGTAAGAAAAGAAGGTAACGAATCCAAATCAACCACTATTACCTGTAGAAACAACTCACTATCTTTGTGATAAGAAAAGAGTGTGTCTCGGTTGACATAATAGAGTTCACACTGACTTGGCAGAGGATGGCTACACAAAAAGACAAAATCAAATAAGAATCCGTATATAAACGATCAGTACCGCAAGTAAGGACAGTGGACACTATAAATTTTCAGTATAATATCCATACCTCGCAGGATTAGGCAGACTAGTAGCAACGTCAAGGCAAAGTAAGTCGTTAAGCCAGGATTCTATTGGATCTCCAGAACCGTATCTAATAGATTCATTTAGTTCTATCTTCTTGAAACGGAAACCTGACCAAAGAAACTTGGGAGAGTCAGGGGATTCTCCAAAATATTTGCAGGCCATGCGAATAGAATTAACTTTACTACATACGAAGAAGTCATCATATACACTAGTAAAGCGGGCTACTTTGCATGGAATTTAGTTTAATCTTTGCAGGCGTCTTGAAGGAAAGAATGAAAACAAAGCTCATGTTCTTCAAAAAGAATATTAACATACATTCCTCAATACTAAATAACTGGCCTTCAAATGACTATGCCACCTTAGGTCATTACGATTGGGCTAACTGCTAAACACACAGAATGAAATTTCATAAGCAAATCCTTCCTAAACAGTACACAGGGCATCCGAGCGATGGTTCTAAAAAATATGAGGCTATCCTCTTAAGTGTGATACAGGCTGTCATATAGGGTCTCTGTATTATATATAAGAATGAAAGCAACATACAGCAGTTACATACCAGAAAGAGAGCCTTCAATGCCAGTAGCAGGAGCCCGGCTTTGCTCATCTAGTTGTTGGAGGAGTTTCAGGGATAAAGATCTACCTGTCCCTTCATAGCTTTAAGCATAAAAGGAAAAAGAAAAAGGTAAAATTCGCATGATTATCCCCGAGTCAAATCCCGAACTTTCTCATATTATGAGTATAGCATTAAATTCTGTTTCACATACCCGCTGACAGTTGATGACATAAAAACTAGATAAGGACCAAGTAAAGACTTCACAACTGGTAAAGGAATAGCTGCTGCTTCATCAATAACCAACAGCTCTACTTGTGAGAGCTTCTCATGCTCGTGAGGTTGTATATACTGCATTAACAAATCACAAGTCAGAGATGGACACAAATCACAGCTTAGAGACCATAAATTAGATGAGGAATGAACAAACCTGGATGGTTTGTCTATGCTGCTTGAAGATATTTATCCGCACAATAGCTTTTCTGAAGTCAGGATTCGTACTTTTCACAACATCATAATCAAGGTGCTCCTTTAAAAGAGAGAGTGAAAGGTAATTAAATAAATATATGAGCACATTGCAAAGCGGAACAATTTCAGTTATTTGCTTGAGCCAGCATAGCTCTATTTCAATTATCACAATAAATATGAACGTCTCTCATCTTGCAGTTTCTACTCAGTGAAATGGAGCAAGTGCTTCCTTGAAATAATCTACAGGGAAAGAACTTTGCTTTACCTTATATTCAAGTGCATCAAAACCTTTGCAAACAAACTCGAAGAATGTCTTCAAGTTGTCTGGGCTTGGCGCAGTGATGTAAATATTTGAGTACCTAATAGCAAAGCAATCACATACCAATAGTTTAAAACAAAAAAAACTCCCGGAGAACATTATTAGAGAGTGAAAGAACATATGGGAGTAAATTTACCCAGCAGCAACAGCCCCGGCAACAGCTAGACCAAGCGCAGCAGATTTTCCACGCCCTCGACTGGCAATCAAAGCAACTATGCTGCGGAGAGCCCTATCCAGAATTGCATCGAAAAATGTGACAACAGCTTGACCCTACGAAAACAAATGCAGAATCTCTGTTAACATCAGCCATGCAACACGAAAGAATATTAGCAAGACAAGTAGGCAAACAATTGATAGCTACCTGATCCAGCGTACAGCATTTCTTGATTAAAGGACCAACTGGAAAATCATCACTTAAATCATCTTTCAAACTCTTCAGTTCCCGTTCTGCCTCAGAGAGCCCCTCGGAATCCTTTCGTAGCACACATTATTGAAGAGTTAGCAATAATAACTTGAAGACTGGGAGACGATTTCTCAAAACAGAAGCCAGTTCAATTAGCGGTAACACACACTTACCATTTCTGCTCGAACTTGAGTAATAGATCTGATATGCGAGGAAAGCGGCAATATATTCAACTCATCATCCATGACAACACATGCTTTGCAGGAAGCAAGTGACAGCAGGAAACGTTCATTGAAACGGCCGGCGGCCTCAGAATGTGACTCAGTTCTGAATCTGTCATGCACATCCTAATATGAAAACAAAAAAAATCACGTAACAGCAGTTAGATGATGTTTTTATCCCATCTTCTCAAGAGTAAGAAAATCAAAGTATGAAAACTGTATTTCATACCATAACCATTGTGCATAGGCTAGTAAGCGATGCAAGTGATCGTAAGATTAAAACAATCATGCCACCACCCTCCACAGTCTCTATTGTTCTTGCTAGTAGATTTGGAGTCAAAGCTTCAAAATCCTGAATTTGTAACGAAGAAATATTTAACAAAATCGTAGAGTGATCTTGAATGAGTATCAAGAAAACAAAGTACCTGTAAGATGCACATGCCAAAAGTGTTTCCAAGAATTCTTTCAGAATCTTTGTACAGGCAATGAGTTACTCTTCCCACATCAAGCAAACGCGAGAAAGCGTCAAGTTTGTCTGGATCCAGCTGTCCTCTCTCCCTCATTCTCTTCAGCTGCTTGGAACGCTTTTGCTTATGACTGCAAACAAAAAGACGAATCCAAAGCTCTCACTGCTTAATTCTGCTATGCATAAGATAACAATGCCTAGAAGAGGCTCTCATCATTTAATGACAAGGCAATCAACTCTCAGTTCACTATCAGGAAATTCGCATTCCCAACTAAATTCCTCACTCTCCAGAGGAAGACTAAAGTACAAAATTCATAAATCAAAGCTTACGACTTGAGCTAAAAACGAATCCAAAGCTTCAGAATTTGGGAAAAAGAACCAAACCTGCTAATGTCAAGTTTGTCCTTGTAGCACCACAAGACAGTCGGATTAGACTTAATGATTGCCTTTGACAACATATGATGGAGGTTCACTATCTGTTAGAGAAGGAACAACACACACAGATAAAAAGAGGATTGTAGAATTAATATCCAAAAAACCCAATACAAAACTTTATCAGGGATATGAGTCCAATGTAGAGAACAGAAATATCTATACCTGGTCACGAGACTTGTCACCGATGATTACAAACATGGAACGGTGTCTCAGTTTGACACCGTTCTCAATCAGAGTCCTGATACGTTCGTCTACCTTCTTCCTCATCCTTGCAACACTGCTTCTTCTTCTTCTTCTTCTTCTTCTTCCTTAATCTTAGCACAGACTAAAACCCAATCAATATCAAAACCTGGGCTCTCTATATAAGCTCTGCTTTCTCACCTCGTGTTGAGAAATCGAACTGATGAAATTGATTTCTTCAAACTTTTTGTTCAGAGTGGCTAACTATGTGTTACAAATGTATGAAGAAAAGGAAGAATTGAAGGAAACGATGATACAAAATGAGAACGGCCCAATCAATTAGGGTTTCAAAATTGTGCAGTAGGGTTTATGTGGAGGAAAGGAAGAAAATTTTCTTTTCTTTTGACATGGAAGAATGTAACCAAAAAACAAACCGAGCTAAACCGAAATTAAACCGATATAGATGATGCAATATTCAAATAGAATTGATACTAGATATATATAAATCGAGTTAAATGGGCCTAAGCCCAAACGTTAATGAAAAGTAAAAAGAGATTGTTCAGTTCTATTTGATTCACGCGGTCACGCGGCTGTTAGTATCAAACATCAAAAATTTAATCAAAATTGATCAATTCACTTAAAACCGTATCTCTAAACAGATTTAAGAAATTGTAAGAAACCCTAATGTGTTAGGCTTTCATTGGTTGAGGTAAAAAATAAACAAATGGGATTTATTTTTATTTTTCTTCTTTCTTTTTGCTTTACCATCGAAAAATATTTTTCCTACTCCTCCTCCGATCCGATCGACTTCTTAATCAAATCTCCATCAAATTTCCTGCAATTTCTCAGAGTTAGGATGTTTACTATATAATGTTTGTGAGAATAAACACTCATCAGATTAATGTGCTATTTATGTGCTAAACCCTGATGAATGTAAAACCTGTTAATATATAAACATTTTAGTCTCAAATTTTTGATAAATTGCTAATTTTACAAACTGAAACCCAAGAAGCTAAATCGAAAATGTGATGAAGCATGAACATCCCAACTCGGAGAAATTATTCTCTGGAGAAATTATTTTTCTCTATGTGGTAACGGAGAGCGAAACAAGAAAAATAAAAATAAATCTTTTTTTGTACATAAACCAATGAGAGCCTCACTCATTAAGATCTCTTACAATTTCTTAAATCTATGTTTAGAGATACGGTTTCAAGTAAATTGATCAATTTGTATTAAACTTTTTGCTGTTTAGTACTAACAAACCCTCTTAGAGACCCATGAAATGTTTACGTATATTAACAAATACTAAAACCTGTCAATATATAAACATTTTAGTCTCAAATTATGCAATATTCAAATGATTAACTGGGACCATATAAATGAAAAAAGTTTAATGGGCCTAAGCCTAAACGTTAGAGGAAAAGAAGAAGCCCGTGAAAGAAAATGAAAAATAAATTGTTCAAATATTTTTGATAAACGCGGCTATTAGCTGTCTTATCCAGACGAGTTCGAAAACGAAAACGAGTAGAATGTGAAAGCACGCGCTGAGTGGACGCGCGTGGAAGGAATCCGTATCCATCTTCAACGGGCTTAAGATCCATTTGAGTCAGTGTAATGGTGGAAGTGAGAGGAAAGCGTCATTCTTACGTTTTTTTTTTGTTCTTTATAGCTTCACAGAAGCAAGAAAAGAAAAACCTTTACAAAGCAATCAACTTTTTTTCTCTCTTTCTTTCAACGACACTTTCAACCAACACTTGGTTTCTTGTCTTTGCTCTTTCTCTCCGTTTCCTTTCCTTTCCCTTAGATCTCTTTCTCTTTTTAACTCTTATCCTTTGGATTTCGAGTCGATTCTTCTGTTTCGATTTTTGATTTTTTCAATCTCAGTGTTTCTTCTGATCTGGGTTTTGCCTCTTCTACTAACTTTACTTGTATTGGTTGTAGAAACTGGTGAGTAGATCCATCGAGAACCCAATAAAAACTATAAAAGAGAAACCTTTTAGGCTTTTTGGGGATTCTGATTGGTTTTTTTTTTTTTTGTCTCATTCTGAGCAATGGCTTCACAGGTGGTGAGTCTCTGTTTCTCTTGGTGGTAGTGAGTCCTGTGTTGACTGTACCGAAGAAGTTCGATGTAAATTAGGACTTTGTTTCTCTTTGGCCTGTTCATGCAATTAGTTTTTGTGGAGTATAATCGATTGAGCTTGCTTGTAGCTTAGTTTGTGGTTTCTACTGAGCTGGATATCAGAAATTAATATTTTGAAGAGATCAAATTGTTCAGTGTCTTATTGTCTAGTGATTCAAGTGTTGCTTATATTTTTCCTGAAAAAAATTATATTTGGTTATTGTCAACTATTTACACATCCCTAACATGAGATCTTGTTTTGGCGTTTATGATGGCTTCGTCTCTGTTGATTCGTCAGTGAATAGGTCTCCTAAATATGTGATCCGAAATGAATACACTGTTTATCAACATTCATAATATTTAGCTTTCTTTGAACAAACTTCAGTTCTTGTTTGAATTTAGTTCGCCTTCACTTTGTTGTTGTATCTATCGATGTTGGCTTAATGAAGATAAGTAAAACGGATTGTTTCTTTTCAATGTTGGCTTGCTTAATGCAGGTTTCTTGTCTAGTTGCTTGAGGGTTTTGGTTTTTTGTGGAGTTGAAGAGAGTTATGAGAAGAGGTAGAGGAAAAGGCAAGAAGCAGAATGCTACTGCTAGAGAAGATCGAGGAAGCGGTGAGGAAGAAAAGATTCCAGCTTACAGGAGAAGAGGGAGGCCACAGAAGCCTGTGAGAGATGAGGTCGAAGGAGAAGAAGATGAAGAAGAGCTGCTAGTGATGAACAAGAAAGAAGAGGAAGACCGAGAGAATGATGATGATACGAATGGTTCGGTTGTAACAAGTAAAGAAGATGTGAAGACAGATAATGGTGGGAGGAAGAGGAAGAAACCAGTGGGGTCTAAAGAGAGCAACATAACCGAAGAAGAGAATGGTGGTGGTGTTGGATCGAAATCAAGCACCGAGGATGAGTCGATGAAGTCATCGTCGTTGGCTATTGGGTTTAGACAGAATGGGAGCAGAAGGAAGAACAAACCCAGACGAGCTGCGGAAGCTGTTGTTGAATGTAATGGCGTTTAGAAAAGAGCTTCTTAGAAAACGCTTTTTGTTATTTATTTATTTTTCTTTTGTTTGGTGCGTTTTGGTTTCATACATGGAATCAGAATTTTCGATTTTTCGGTCGCTGCCCTTTTATCACTAATTTTGGTCGAATTATAACTAAACTAATTGAAGAGCAGCAGAAACAATAGTTATGGTTTATTAGTATTTTACAAATACTAAACTTGAAAGAATAGAGAAGTATGGGCAGAGAGACAGAGAGTGTTGGAACTTGGAACTCAACTAAGGATGTGACTCTTCGAGGGAACTACTGAAACACTTTGATAATCCAGTTCTATTTTTATTTTTTCTAAAAAAGTAGCGTTTGTGGTTCCCTTTCTTTTTTCAATTAGATTTGGTGTTCTTTTCACAATATCCAACGCAATATCTTTCTTGATAAGTTAAAACAAAGATTATTTATAATTTTTCTCAAAAGAGAGTATGGGAAGTTCGATTCATAGACAGAGGCATCCATCAGAATCTGTGTACTTACATTTTCATTGGGTCGTGTGTATCAGTTTGATTCTATTCCGTTTGTGTTTCTTTGTTTCTTTCTTTTTTTTTTTAAGAAAGGGTAATAGTACGATTTAGTTCCTTTCTTTTGATTTGTAAAATCCTGTAAAAAGAATCCTGACAAAAGCCTAAAGGCTAAAGCCACTAATCTCGCTTTGAACAATTTTAACAGATTTTCATGAATTTTTTGTCTGCAAATAAAATAATTTTGGAAACCTCTCGTTTCTCTTGTTCTTCCTTACTCGAAACCTTAACTTTTGCACTTTTTACAACTCGTAAATGTCACATCCTTAGTTGAGTTCCAACACTGTTTCCCATAGTTCTCTATTTTAGCATTTGTAAACAATAACTATTGTTTCTGCTGCTCTTTAGTTAGTAATAGTATCGTTACCTATTACTATATTTATAGTTTATACCAAAAATATAAAAAATTAAACCAAACATCCATTTATAGGTCTCTGGTCTGTTCATATTTACAAAGAAAAACTATAAAGGTCAATTATTTCAACATCATTAGGCTATATATGTTATTTGGACCAAGAATATAACTATATACTTTGTTAAAATAAATTAAATTATAGCTAGACTTAACATGAGAGTTATGCTCCCTGGTCTCATTTAAGGATATCGCTTTGTACGTTAAAGAAGAAGAAAAATATTCTATGTTTGTTCACACTACAATATACAACAAGAAACCACCAAAACGCACCAACATCCCCAAAACGCAAACGTTAAAATCCCTAGCTGTCGTGGCCTACCTAGTACCAATCACTCCTGAGAGTGTCTCTTCTTTTGCCAGGTTCTCTCTCTCTCTCTCTCTCTCTCTCTCTCATCTTTTAAAAGATAGCATCAGCTAAAATCAGCAAAACCACATTTTCTTTCCCATCTCTCATTTCGTCATTTCTATTTCCAGACTCAGTACTAAGAGAGAGAGAGAGATGAGCAAAAGCATCTCATTCTCTGTCTAAGTAAGAGGAAACCAAAGCCATTATTATGGAGTTATTAATGGATTCGAGTCAGACAGAGTCGGGTGGTTCCTCTTCCATCGAGTCATCTTCACTCACTGGTGGACTCAGGTTTGGTCAGAAGATCTACTTCGAGGACGGATCCGGATCCGGAGCCAAGTCAAGCAAGAACCGGGTTAATGCGGGTCGTAAGCCGTCTACGGCGAGGTGCCAAGTGGAAGGTTGTAGAATGGATCTAAGCAATGCGAAAACTTACTACTCGAGACACAAAGTTTGTTGCATTCACTCCAAATCATCTAATGTCATTGTCTCTGGTCTTCATCAAAGGTTTTGCCAACAATGCAGCAGGTTTCGACTTCTTTCTTTTCATCTTTTATTTACTCTTTTTGCCATTCCCGGTGATCGGAAGAGAGACATAAAGGGAACCAAACCTTTAAGCTTTTTTATTTAAATCATCTTTTTGAGATTTTGATTTGTTTTGTTTGCTTTGGCTCTTAACGTCCTTGAAGAGTCTCATAAAACTTTACAGCTAGTTTTAATGTGTTCTTGTCTCTTGTATCTGGAGTTCCCTAGTAATAATATGGATTATTTATTATGTTGCTTTTGGTTGAAGCTTCTTTCGCTTTATCTCAGGTTTCACCTGCTTTCTGAGTTTGACTTAGAGAAACGAAGTTGTCGAAGAAGACTCGCTTGCCATAACGAGCGACGAAGAAAGCCACACGCCACAACCACTCTACTCACTTCTCGTTACTCTAGAATTGCTCCATCTCTTTACGGTTAGATCCCATTTACCACATTTTTTTTTGCTCTCTTAAAACTCACCCTGTTTAGCTCACTGCGACTTAAAAACAAGTTCTTGATTATGTTTTGGTGACAGAGAGTGCTAATACTGCAATATTTAGAAGCGTTTTGGGGGATACAACGCCATGGCCAACCGCAAGACCAGTGATGAGACGGTCTGGACGGTGGCAGATTAACCCGGAAAGGGAAAGCAATCGGAATGTTTTTTCACATGGAAGCTCAAGCTATACTACAACATGTCCTGGGGTGATGAACAACAATAGCACAGACTCAAGCTGTGCTCTCTCTCTTCTGTCAAACTCAAGAACAAACCAGCAGCAGCAACAACAACTTCGGACATCAACCGATATATGGCGACCATCTTCAGGTTTCGACTCGATGATTGCTGACAGGGTTACAATGGCTCAGCCACCGCCTGTTTCAATCCATAATCAGTACCTGAACCAAAGTTGGGACTTCATGGTGGAGGAAAAGAGCAATTCTCATCATATGTCTCCTGTTTTGGGACTCAGCCAAATCTCCGAGCCAGCAGATTTCCAGCTAAGCAATGGATTCGAGTTGTCTCTTCATCAGCAAGTTCTCAAACAATACATGGAACCTGAGAACACAAGAGCTTATGACTCTTCTCCTCGACATTTCAACTGGTCTCTCTAAGTCTTTTTTCTCTTTCACCTTTTAAAGACTTTTTCTTGGATCAAGTAGCTCATCTGCACTAAGACTTGATGATACTCTCAAGACGTTATCAAATTATCTGTTCAATGCTACGTAAAACCAGACAATGATGCCCGATAATGGCTTTTGATTTGGATATTACTTTAATGGTTTTGACTCTTGATTTTTACGCCTTTTGATTTTAGTGGATATCTCTTTGTTTTGTTTACATCAATATAGTTTGTTTTATCAAATCAGAGTTGTACATGCTTTTATCACCTTCCTAACCATCTATCAAGGCATGAGTAATATGGAAATTAGCAACTCCTTAAAAACTCTTCTAGAGAGTAAATCTTGACCTACCTGAACTGCTAGGGCAACTGCAAACCTAGTCTTTCTTCTGTATCATGCTTCCTCTTCAGCCACATGAGGGAATTTTTCAATTTGACTCGAAGCATGAATTTTGTTCGTCTGCTTCCATACCACTATGGCTCCTCTAGTGATCATCCTCATTTACGCCAGGGCAACTGGATAGAAGAGCTTCAGTCGTTTCATACTGATTCACATATCACGAAAATATTGTCAATATACTGAAACGAACTCCACATCTAGCTAGCATTGGCAAAAAAACTGATAAAAGAAGACTTGAAAGCCTTCAATTACCTGGAAACCGCAAAAAGGACAATACCGATGTTCATCTCTCAGTTTCATTAATATCTCTTGCAAATCCTGCAACCAATAAAGCTCAAATTGTCAACCTAAAGAACAATGTTGACTCTCGAATTCTCAACCGCTGTCAACTCTAGTTTTCTAGAGAACATACCTCTTCAGTGATCTCCTCCTCTTCTGCCTCTTCTTCACCAGATTTACCATCCTCGTCTTCCTCATTTTTCTTCTCTGGAACAACTTCTACGTTCTCAAGTTGATCAAGAGCCGCCTTGGCCTTCCTAAAGTTAATCACAACTCTTTTGTTACGCCATTGAGACTTCTGTCTAGACCCGAAATCCTCCAACATTTCCTCAACCTTTCTCTTCTCCTTCTCCGCCTCAATCTCCTCTCTTTTCCTCTTCTCCTTAAGCGGATCCTCTCTTCCCACACCGGCTCTCGATCTACGAATATCCATGGTCACTGGCTCAGCCCTACCTGACCCTTCTTTACCAAGAGCTGAGCCTGGCTTGTAACCCATCTGCTTCAATAGCTTAAACCCTACGTTAGACTCTCCAATCGGAGTGTCTTCGATACGAGCCAATGTCTGCTCATCTTCTTCTACTTGCTTCCTCTCTTTCTCCAATCTTCGCCTCTCGTGCCAGTTGAGATTCTTTAGCTTCTTCCGAGATGGTTCAACGATTGCGGTTTTCTTCTCAGATTCCTGCAAATCACTCTCAGATGATCAACACTTCTATTTCCATTCTAAACGATCAACAAGTGAACTTCAACTAAAAATCCAAATTACACATCTTCGGCTAGTGTAAACGAAATTGGAATAGAATCCATCCTTGAATCTAAAGACTGGAAGATAAACGAACTCAATTTATGTAGCTATTCGTAATCAATTAGGCGAATTCCGGGAGAGGGCAAGTTTAATTACCTTTCTTTTGGAGGTTTGGGTAAGCTCAGGCGGAATAAACTGAGACAAGTCTCCCATGTAGTCATCATTCTCTTCTTCTTCTTTCGCTGCTTCCGCTCCGAGCCCAGTCAGATTTCTCGTCGATTCTGCCATTGACGACTGAGCTTGCGAGTTTTCGACAAGATGGTTGTGTGAAAGAGAGAGAATAGCCAATGGGCTTGAATGGGGCCCAACCGGTCATTCACGACTGTAATTAGAACTTGCTCTTATTGGGCCCAAAAGGATATATTTGGGCTTTCTCGGGCGCAACCGTCTTCTTCGCTCTGAAGATTGAAGAACATCAGAACGCAGGCATTTTTGCTCCTCTGCTGCATTCTGCGTCTCTCGCTTCTTCAAGTTCCTAAGGTACATTGTTCTGAATCTATTCACTCTATTTTGCCATTTTAGGGGCGTTGTTTCGGCAGAATTTTCTGTTCATTAGTGAGGAATTTCGGATTACGAGCTTGGTGGAGCTCTCAATCCTAGGAGTTTAGTTTCGCTCATACATTTTCTTCAATTGTCTGCTTCATTGATCAGTTTCTCTCTACTCGTAAACCATGTTCTTATTGATGCCGGATATTGTCGATCCTATATTGAAAACCAATTGAGCTACGTTGAGGACTTTCTCAGATGAAATTCCTTCAATTTCTGTCTTTGGATGTACTCTTCGCATTCCAATTATCCAAATTTCTGTTTGTTTGGTGTCCTACATTGAGTGTTTGTTGCCCATTTTCTCATTATATCCGTGTTTGACGTACAAGATCAAAGCTTTATTATCCGTAGAAGAAAACATGGATCCTTCTGAAATGAGATACTTGGAAGAGGAAGATGGAGCAATGATGAAGACAATGAAAGGAGCTGTGACTGGTTTTGCAGCTGGGACTATCTACGGGACGGTCGTGGCGACATGGAAAGATGTTCCTCGAGTCGAAAGAAACGTTGCGCTTCCAGGATCAGAACATTGAAGATGATGGCTGACATTTGCTGCCATCTGGAACAAACTCAATGAGGTTTTCGAAGAGGGCCAAACCCATATAGCATTTTAGAGGTTTTGATTATAGTATATTGTTAGAGATCTTAAGTTTCACACTATAGAATTTGCTTCAACGCCATTGTAATCCGGATTTTGGTGCATTGTATCTCTTTTACAGCGAGGAGCATCCCAACTTCAATATCTGCAGGTGCTGCTCTTGCAACTGATTCAGGTGGCCAGACGACGAGAGTAGACACAGGCAGAGAATACTATCCATATACCGTTGGGAAAAGAGCTGAAGCTGATTCTTGATATGATTTTTTCTGATGGTGACGAAAACTTCTTGTGGAGAAAGATTCCAATGGCTTAAGTAGCATGATCGCATTATTATTATAAGCTGAACCTGAATTCTTGAGATCCCTCTTTGATGTCCTTCCGCCCTGTATCTGGAGATGTGAAATTTTGTTTTTGCTCTTTTGCTCTTTCCCATATCTGTCTGAATTTTACAGCAATAAATAATCATTTATGTAGCTGCTGCAACTATGAAAATTGTTTTGTTCACTAAAGCTTTAGACCTTTGCGCTACCACATGTAAAAACTAAAAAGTACACAACTCTTCCGTTGTCATGAATCAGTTAATCTGAGGATTCGATCTACTTCCTCCGGGCTAAGACCAAGACGAGGATATCAAAAAACGTTTTTGCAATTTCTGCTTTATATGTT
Source organism: Noccaea bulbosa (assembly GCA_900406535.1). Classification (NCBI taxonomy): domain Eukaryota; kingdom Viridiplantae; phylum Streptophyta; class Magnoliopsida; order Brassicales; family Brassicaceae; genus Noccaea; species Noccaea bulbosa. Next base: position 33,758 of record OVBJ01000406.1, on the reverse strand, counting down.
ATAACAATTCAAGAAAGCTATCATGCCGCTATCCGAAGATGATATTTTCAAAAGAAAAGAGGACAGAAAACGAGGGATTGAAATGTGAAAAGGAACAAAGATTAAACACGAACAAAGCAAAATAAAGAAAATAATAATCTAAAGAAAAGCTTTAAGGGAGTGTTCTGTGCAGATAAGTTACGTGGTGCGTATTGATTCCAAACTACAAATCAGGCTGGTTTCTCTTTTTTGCATTTTTTGGTTTTCTTTCACTAGCAATATGCCAATATGATCCAGAGAGCTCTACAGGAACGAGACATCTTCCACTTGGTTTACTATTATTCTTCATTAGTCACCTTGTAGGCAGTAGAGTTGCCTTATATTTCCACTTGCTGTCAGATTCACAGCAGAACACACAGAGACAGTCAAAACCTTAATATATATGATCCACATATACTAGAGTGGGGATTGATTTCGCATAGTTCTTACCATAGAGCCAGTCTTTGAAATACACATGAAGTGCGCTTGATAGCTCCTTTTTCCGGTTTTCTTCGAGAGGCGTCTCTCTTAAAGATCGTCTTGTTTCTTCAAAGTTTTTAACCTGATGAAATCAAAATGGAAGGAGTTAAGAAGATGCGAAGCAGTGCTTCATTTCTTACTAAAGTTAAAAAACATACGTTTCTCTGCTGAGCTGCCATATAAGCATCTGGCAATGGAAATGGATTGTCTTTCGTGGAACCAATCTCCTCGCCGCTAAACCAGTTTGGGATCTGCGCCATAGTCATAAATACCACAGATAAAACATGTGAATAGATGCTTCGTGAATACCATTCACAAGTTATCGGATTCAAGTTAGCGAGTGTACCAAAAAGTTAATGAACTGGTCAGGGTCTACACAAGCAGCTGATTCAGCCTGTGCATCAGCGACACCGGCAGGATGTGACAGTGAGTCGTGTGGATCCACTGCTCCCAATGCCAATGGTTTGTCCCATTTGTTGATAGTTGGCTCAACCCCTACCTCACGCATGTGCTCCTCCAAATGAGAGTAATATGTATTATATGGAGCGACCTGGAACAAAATCAAACAGAATTCTTAGAAGCCTGTATTTACTATAACCACTTTCTGACACTGTGTGTATTCTCAAGTAGTAAAAGGAAACCTGTGACACCCTTTCGAAGTAAACATCAGACTAAGAGGTATTTCTAATCAATTTCTCGTCAACACCATAAAGCTATGAGATGGATAACACCTTTAAAATGTTTCCATTAAACTCAGTTCACATGTCCAGAAGAGCAGCATATTAACCAAACTAATGCTAGTCAAATGTCTTGCCTCTTCACTAATTTTAGCTTTGTATCATAAAGATACAGAATAGTTGTTTTATGCACTATGCAGCATGATATTAGAAGTTTAAATCAAGCCACGATCTTAGAGAGAGGCTTCACCTGAAGTTTGTGGTTATCACCAACAATCAGTGGTCGCTGATTGACTCCCAAGAAGAATACACATTCACGGCAATTGGCAATGCACACTCGTTTGGAAGCTGCAATCACATGAACTCTCTCACAGTGCTCAACTCTCAATGCCTGCAAGAATAAATTAGAAAGTAGTTTGGTCGCATCTTTTAGTAAAAGCTGCCTTGAACATCTCCGATAAAGATAAAGAAGATTATGTGACCATACCTTGCCAACAGCTCCCAGAACAATAGTAGTATCAGAACATCCATGAACAGTTGCATATCTTAATGGCGCTAAAAGATAAATCACAGAATCATGGCAATTGACAACCTGCACAATACACAAAACATGTAGTTGACATGAGTTCAGAGAAAGACTACATGACTGGTAGGAAATGGAGCAAGAAATAATCCAACTGTATTAAAACGCAAGACAGTTCAGCGAACCTTCACAGATCTACCCCTAAGATCAGAGGCCTGCTTAACAAGTGAAGTTTTGGAGACTCCCTCGATTAAGCACGGGCCTCTACCACTAGGTGCAACCTTGTTCGGAGCAGCACAAGCATCTGACATCGCATCATCTTGATCAGATGCGCTAGAAGGCCCATTCTCTTTCCCAGAAATTCTCTCAGTAATGCTTTCTAAAGCGGAAGCTATGTTTTGCAGAAGCCAGTCATGCACTTGGGAAGCAGGGACCGGAACAGCGGGCATATCCGGATCAGAATTTGCAAAAAAAGGAGTAGCCTGGCTCAATGGAGATACATCAGATCCCTTATCACCAAACTGAACTAGAAAACCCAGATGCTCAAAAGCCTCCATAGAGAGAACCTGAAGAAATGTTGAACAAGCAAGACACTTAATTAGTTTAAAGTATCATGAATTAAGCATAGAGATTGAGACTTGTGTTCTCTTTCATTCCCTTGAAATTTTTTCTTCCAATGTCAAATTTTATTGTCAGGCTGTAAAAACAGTTCTCGAGAAAATAAAGAAAGACTAGCACATACCAATGATTCTTCTCCTTCTCCTTCCACAGGCTCTGCAAGGAGAGAAATGATGTTTGCTAAATGTTTTTGCAGATATGATAACTGATGAGCTTCATCGTCTGCTTGTGATGGCATAAACCGACGGCTGTTGCTGCGAACAAGCTGCAAAATGATGAAAAAGAAATATAACTTAATACCTATGTGATGAGAAAACACTAGCATACCGAAGAACAGTTGTTGAAACACTAACACGATAAAATTCCATGACTGTTTTCCAAAAGACACAACAGACCACCCCTACCACAAGCAGGACTGAGGATCTCGCATTATTGACGATTAAGAGATGATAAAATGAACAGGTTACCCAAATGCATAGGTGCATATTACTTGAAGCATGTGTCAATGAGCGTGTGTTTCAAACACCAAAAGGCTGGATAGAAGTATCTCATATTACAGCAACACTAACATGAGCATGCTTACAATGGTGTTACAGCAATACCTCCACTACAAAATGACTAACAGTTTCATCGTATTTGGAACAATAAGTCGATATGCATTTAGAATACGAGCATCTTCCCCACTGAGAGCTATTACGAACACTACATCCACCTTTCTAATACCGCCCAAAGTTCCAGCTTTGCTTAACTCTTAAGTTCCGGGTAAATCAAACAAAAAACTTGAACTTGCATTGCAAAATTTTACTTGAATTCAATCCAAAATGGATAACATGATTCTCTAAAAACGTTGAGTTTCCAAATTCCAGCTACGACTATTCCATTTCCATGCCAAATGGATCGCACGCGTTGAGATCATTGAATATCACATGAGGCACGTTATAAATTAGAGGGCCAAAAAAAGTAAGAAACTTGCCTGAATTGGCGATAACGCCGACAAGTATCCATCAAAAGCTGAAGTCGATGGCCATACATCGGCCACAGCAGCGGAATCCTTGTGCGTCCTCGGCAGCAATTTCTTATACGACTGAATGTACAGGAACAGAATTAGATCCCGCAAATCAGCTCCGACGGAATCAACTTCCTCGTGTTTCGCTCGAACCAGAGGGTCGGACTCTAAATGAAGCACCGCACCGAGAGTCTCGAGAACGAGACGAGCGTGGTCACCGGAGATCTGGAGAACGTCGGCGACCGCAGCCGATCCAACGCGGTTATTGGAAGCGGCATCCGTCAGCTTCTGCTTGACAGGAGCAAGAGTTTGGATCGGGTCGGTGAAAACGAGCTTCTGGATCGGGAGGAGTCCGTGCTCGAAAGACACACGTCTCGGATGGATTACTGAATTTGGATTCGGGTTTGGGTTGGGTTCAGGGTCGGGTGCCGAAGGCGGTGGTGATTGGTCGATGAGGTCTTGCTCTTCAGTCATGGTGCCTCGTGCGAGCAATAGAGAGAGAAACTGGTCCGGTGGTGGAGTTGCAGATCTTTCTTTGGGTGACGAATAATGTCATTGAAGAGGGAAGAGGAGAGAGATGGTTATAGTGCGAGCGCGTGTATGCTAATTAATCTACGCCTCGTCTTTACGGTCGTTGGATTTACGAGTAGATTAACCTCTGATCGGAGCTATGACACGTCAGACGAGCGATGATAACAAAGGGTTAATAAAAGAGGCCTCCTCGAATTGAATGCTCTTCGCATTTAATACTTTAGTTTCTTTGTTAGGCCATTTTAAGTTAGGTGATAAAAGCAAAAGGTGATAGTCATAATTCATAATAGTGTTTAATAAAGAGACAAAAATACTTTGTTACCTAAATCGTGTTAAATTATGTTGAACCTTTTTCATTGTTTAAAATGTCGGAGGTGTACAGTAGAAATGAGGTTGGAACGCATACCGGATCACAAAAAAGAGACATAACTTGCATTGCAATATGATATTTTTTAAAAAGAAAGGGAGCACTGTCAGTTTTCGTTCGGATTGTTGGGTTGCTATATTAAACCAGTTGGACTGAGATATTGAGTCTCGAAATTTAGTCCTTTCCAGTTATCACCATACAATAAGCAGTNTTTTTTTTTTTTTTTTTTTTTTGTCGTTACCAAGTTACAATTACCAATGAACGTTTTTTGGTCGTTACCAAGTTCTATTGAAACCAAAACCAAAAGCTTAACGCATTCTATGATAAAAAGAGTGTTGTCTATTTTTATTTTTTACAAGTCTGCCATTGTACCTTCTTTTTAGATGTGATAACGGATAAGTTATGATATTAAACAGGTGTTATTTATTAAGCAAGTTTGTCTTCTTACAATTATCAAATTATAGTAGTTTTGACTGTGCCTCGGTGGTAAAGGGTAGAAGAGAAGTCCCTGTTTCCAAGTAGAAGAAGCTCTTTGTCAAATCCAAGCGTAGCATGAGCGACACGTGTCGTTTGCGACGATTACCTTTTTCCCCCTTTTATTTCCAAAGACTTTGAGAAGAAGCATTCGCTTATCGGTCGCACTCGCACATCATAAAGATGGAACGAAAAAGAAAAAGACGGCCTCTTCGCAACTAAAGGTTCCACGTAATAGGTATTAAAAATCGTAGGTATAATGGATGAGTAACATAGCTAACAAAACATTAAAACGAGTTATATACAGTAGTATTTTAATATCTGGCACCATGAAATATTTAGTTACAAAACTGAATATCCTAATTGTAAAACGAGCAACCGTTTCAAAACATTTGATGCCTATATAATACTGTATGTCCAATCCTAGTTTCATCAGAAGAAAAACATGGGGACAGTTTGTAATAGACATTTTGTCCGTATATTAATTAGATTCGAATAGGTTGGTTTTGTAAAAATGATGTTCCATTTAGCTGTTATAATTGTAAACAAGCACCCCGAAAGAGTTGATGATTTCTATTTTTCCAGCTATTCTTAACCAAGTAAATCAAAAGACCTGACCAGAAGAGTTCGCTTATGTGTTTTTAAAAGAAGGAAGAAGACATGTGACGACCGAATATATACATCTTTACATATAAAATGACGAAAGAGGGATCATTTTATAAATAAACCTCGTCTGTAAAAACCAGGTAACAGAAATGAGAAATCTCAAAGATTTCTATAGTTTTAGACCAAACAACTCCATTTAAAACCACACCCGTTATTTTTTCCCATTGCCATTCTCATTCACCTTAAGGCATCATGAATCATGATGTTCCTTTTTCTTTTTGCTTGAAATATAATAATATTTGTTTCGTTTTCTAAAACAGAAAACAAAATTTTGTAAATAAGCAAAAGCAGTGAGCAAGAAAAATTATTTATCAAGAAAAGACAAGCACATGTCTACATAAACACGGATACGTGGAAATTATGATTTTAGACATTTTGGGTAGACTGTGAAAGAAAAAACAACATGTAGACAACAAGAACAATGTGTGAATGTCTTTCTTTACCACTGCAATGCTATAACTTAATACACATTTACTTTTTATTATTATTGATCCCTTTTTACACGATTTAATAGTTCAATCACAGTAGTCTAAAGTTTTTAAGATGATAATATAAACGTAAACACACAGTTAATGAAAATGAGACCCTAGCAGAATTTTTTTTCTTAGAAAAATTATGTGTCAGGGGTCCAGCAAAGCAAAATACGGCATATGTACGTACATATGTTTTCATCAAAACGGGAAAGACTGCTAAACATTGAGGTATCCAAAGACTTTTTCTTCTTCGAGAGAGTGCTTTTAATTAGAAATTGATTTCTACAAATACAAAATATGAAAATAATACAATAATGAATATCTAAATTAATCTCTATAACTATGCGTAATTCGACTGCTAAAATTCCTTAAAAAATAAGGAGGGTNTTTTTTTTTTTTTTTTTTTTTTTTTTTTTTTTGCAAATACGTCGTAGATTTTTAAAATAGAAAAAATAACGACCGCCGTTGAAAAGATTACGTTAAACCGTCGTCTCCACACGTGTGGGACTCAAAACGGAGAGGTATGTCTTGCGTGATTTTACGTGGACCCCACCTCGACACAGTGTCCACTCTACTGTAGTTTTTTATTTTTATTTTATACTTATATATTCATCAGATCCTTAACAGAGAGTAAAAAAAGGTAGAAACTGTAGAAAAAAGCAAGGAAAGAGGAAGACAACAAACAATCTCTCTCTCTCTTTCAATGCGTGTTTTCTCTTTTCTCTCTCTAGAAGTTTCCCAGTGACCCCCATCTTCTGCTTTTACTAGCCTTCATTTTTCTTATATTTCTTTATTGGGTTGAAAAAAACGAGGAGGACGACGAGAGACGACGACCTCTTACTTATTAAGAATGGAGTTTTTCTCTCCCATTTAAAATCGTTTACGAGAGACTGTTCCTTCTCATCCGTGATTTTGTATAGCTTTTTGAAGATCTAAGGTTTGTGTTTTAAATTTCATAAATTCCCATTCTCGCCTAACTGCTTTTTCTACATCTTTTTATTTTTTTCCGGTGGATTTTGAGCATTTAAGATTGTTTCTTCTTAGTGGTGGTTTCACTGTTTTTTTTGGTCTTTGGCTTGTTTCTCCGACTTGCATGCTATATCAGCTTTTTTGTTCCCTGGTAGTATTAGTTTCCTTTTTCTCTCCGTCGTTTTCTGTTTTAATGTCTCTCACTGAATCGAGGAAAACAAAATTGAAAGAAGCGACTGAGATTCAAATTTTCTGTAGAAAAAAAACTACTCCAGCCAGCGCAATTCGCGTTGCGTCATTGATTTTGCTTTTGTTGTGTTTCCAAGAAAAAAAGGTTGTTTTCTCTCTGTGAAGTTGGTGAATTAAATTTTCATTTCTTTTTTGATTCACGATTTTGTGCCGTTAGATTCTGCCTCGGAGATGCTAACGAGGTTGTTTATGATCTAGAAATTCCGATGCTATATTCGAGATTCTTTTTCAAGTTTTAAATTCCACTTTATTTCACCTCCAAAACCTGCGTTTCTCTCACTCGCACTTCTTCTTCTTAACTCTTAACTTTCTTCTAATGGTGTCTTTTTCTCAGATCAACTGATTTGAAGCAGTCAAGTAGCTGAAATTTAAGATCGGCAAACTCATAACCTGTAAGTTTAATCTCTCTTCCCCTTTTTAGCTACTGATTGTGAATCTGTAACTCTAATCATCAATTTTTTAAAAATTGTGTAGTAACCTTGTTCTCCAAAAGCTTACAAGATGCAGAGACCACCTCCGGAAGATTTCTCCTTAAAGGAGACGAGACCTCATCTCGGTGGAAACAAAGTCACCGGAGATAAGCTCACGAGCACATATGACCTCGTTGAGCAAATGCAGTATCTCTACGTTCGTGTGGTGAAGGCCAAGGAGCTACCTGGGAAGGACATGACCGGAAGCTGTGACCCTTACGTCGAAGTCAGGCTCGGAAACTACAAAGGAACCACAAGGCATTTCGAGAAGAAATCCAATCCCGAGTGGAACCAAGTCTTCGCCTTCTCCAAAGACAGAATCCAAGCTTCTTTCCTTGAAGCTACTGTGAAGGATAAAGATTTCGTGAAAGACGATTTGATCGGCCGAGTTGTGTTTGATTTGAATGAGATACCTAAGCGAGTGCCTCCAGATAGTCCCTTGGCTCCGCAATGGTATAGGCTTGAGGATAGGAAAGGAGAGAAAGTTAGAGGAGAGCTGATGTTGGCTGTTTGGTTTGGCACTCAAGCTGATGAAGCTTTCCCTGAAGCTTGGCATTCAGATGCTGCAACAGTTAGTGGAACTGACGCTTTGGCTAACATCAGATCCAAGGTTTATCTTTCTCCTAAGCTTTGGTACTTGAGGGTTAATGTGATCGAAGCTCAAGATTTGATACCGGGAGATAAAGGGAGATACCCTGAGGTTTACGTGAAGGCGATAGTTGGAAACCAGGCGTTGAGGACGAGAGTGTCACAGAGCAGGACTATTAATCCAATGTGGAATGAGGATTTGATGTTTGTAGCAGCTGAGCCGTTTGAAGAGCCTTTGATACTGAGCGTGGAAGATAGAGTTGCTCCGAACAAAGATGAAGTCTTGGGGAGATGTGCGATCCCGTTGCAGTATTTGGATAGGAGGTTTGACCATAAGCCGGTGAACAGCAGGTGGTATAACCTGGAGAAGCATATTATGGTTGATGGAGAGAAGAAGGAGACCAAGTTCGCGAGCAGGATTCACATGAGGATTTGTTTGGAAGGAGGGTATCATGTTCTTGATGAGTCTACGCATTACAGTAGTGATCTGAGACCGACGGCGAAGCAACTGTGGAAGCCTAACATCGGTGTGCTTGAATTGGGGATACTAAGTGCGACGGGTCTGATGCCTATGAAAACCAAAGATGGAAGAGGAACGACAGATGCCTACTGTGTGGCCAAGTATGGACAGAAATGGATTCGGACTCGGACTATCATCGACAGCTTTACACCGAGATGGAACGAGCAGTACACTTGGGAGGTTTTTGATCCGTGTACTGTTGTTACTGTTGGAGTCTTTGATAACTGTCATCTCCATGGAGGTGAGAACAAGAACGGAGGAGCGAAAGATTCGAGAGTTGGGAAGGTAAGGATTCGGCTTTCGACTCTCGAGACCGATAGAGTGTACACACATTCGTACCCTCTTCTTGTTCTTCATCCAAACGGAGTCAAGAAAATGGGAGAGATTCATTTGGCTGTGAGATTCACTTGCGCTTCACTGCTCAACATGATGTATATGTACTCGTTGCCTCTCTTACCGAAGATGCATTACATTCATCCTCTAACGGTTAGCCAGCTTGATAACCTGAGGCATCAAGCGACTCAGATTGTGTCAATGAGGCTTACACGAGCAGAGCCTCCCTTAAGGAAAGAAGTTGTTGAGTACATGCTTGATGTTGGTTCTCACATGTGGAGTATGCGGAGAAGCAAAGCAAACTTCTTCAGGATTATGGGAGTCTTGAGCGGTTTAATCGCAGTAGGGAAGTGGTTTGAACAGATCTGCAACTGGAAGAATCCAATCACAACGGTCTTGATCCATCTCTTGTTCATCATTCTTGTGCTCTACCCGGAGCTAATCTTGCCAACCATTTTCCTCTACCTTTTCCTCATCGGTGTTTGGTACTACCGTTGGAGACCGAGGCATCCTCCTCACATGGACACGCGTCTATCTCACGCTGACTCAGCGCATCCAGACGAGCTCGACGAAGAGTTCGACACTTTTCCTACTTCCCGACCATCTGACATTGTGAGGATGAGGTATGATCGATTGAGGAGTATTGCTGGGAGGATTCAGACGGTGGTTGGTGATCTTGCGACGCAAGGAGAGAGGCTTCAGTCGTTGCTTAGCTGGCGTGATCCTCGTGCGTCCGCGCTGTTCGTCTTGTTCTGTTTGATTGCTGCTGTGATTCTCTATGTGACTCCGTTTCAGGTTGTGGCTCTTTGCATTGGAATCTATGTTCTGAGACATCCGAGGTTCAGATACAGGCTACCATCAGTTCCTCTCAATTTCTTCAGGAGGCTTCCTGCAAGAACTGATTGCATGCTCTGATCTGGAGAAGAAGAAATTGCGATGTCAAAATCTTCCTTCCCATGTCAAAGAAAAATTCCTCCACACTTGTTTAGTTTGTTCTTTGTTTAAAAGTCATGATGACTCTTTTCTTGGTGATGATTGTGATGTCTTTCGTTTGTTTTCAACATTAAATATTAAACCTTTTGGAAAATCTTCTCTTTGAAAGTGGTAAAGAGGTATCTGTGTTAGTTTTTGATGTTGTTTGTTCTGGTTCGTAAGTCATAGTCTCTGGCTCTTATTTGATAAGCTTAGGAGTTTCGTAATTTCGTTACTAAGGTGAGATTAGAGGTTGATAATGGTTTTGTCTTTTGGTCGGCAAAGTAATTACAAGTTGCATGACACGAAAACCTAGTTTTTGTCCAAAAGATTAATTTCTCCTTGGTCTTTCACAAATCAGGTTTGATAATTACAATGTCTTTTGCTTTTAAGTTTTAATGACCAACCATATTGTTTTTGAGATGCTTATTCTGCATCCACCATGTCAAAGAGGAGAGAAATAATTGAAGGAAGCTTAACAACACAGATCTAATGGGCCCAGAACAGATTGATGGGCCACGTGAAAAATGGGATACGCAATGACAGGGAGAGAATCTTTTGGTAGCTTTTTTGGTGATAAATATTACTTTCATCGCGTAGGTTTCACGCCACATTATCCATTGACTTTTTCTTTACGCCTTTCTTCTTTTTTACAAAATTAAAAAATAATTGGTTTATATTAATTATTGACCGGTCAATTCATTAAAGTTGCGGAGAGGACCAAAGGAAGTAGGACGAAAGGACATTTATTCGCCGCGAAATCTGGACCGTACGATACTCCGATTACCCTTTCCCGGCTTTAATTCAGGGGTAAATCTGTAACTTCGCTTCTTACTTCCTCCCGATCCCTTCTTCGAGTTTATTATATAGAGAAGGAGAAATATTGGAGTTTGAGCGAGAGATAGAGATAGAGATAGAGAAAAGGAGAGAGAGAGAGAGAGAGAGAGACAGAGAAGGAGAGGATTGTAGAGAGATAAATGGCAAGTGGAATTGCTCGTGGGCGTTTGGCCGAGGAGAGGAAATCGTGGAGGAAGAATCATCCTCATGTCCGTACTTTGTTTGTTTATATTTCTCAGATTCGTTTTTTTGATTTTGGGGTATGGGTTTTGGTTTTCGTTTGTGGTTTATGGACTCTGATTTCTGACCGATTTTTGTTCTTGCTGCTGATGGTGTAATTAGGGTTTTGTGGCGAAGCCGGAGACTGCGTCTGATGGGACTGTGAATCTAATGGTGTGGCATTGCACTATTCCTGGTAAAGCTGGGGTAAGTTTAAACTTTTACAAACTCGAAATGAAATTAGAGTATATGATTTTTCTTCTACCTCTCCTTTGTCTCACTTGTGTGTGTGTCAGCTTCTGATTGATTCTGGAAACAATAAATTAAACTGAAATTAGGGTTGGTCGTTTCTCTTATATCTCTGGTTTTGATAGTAAAGTCTTTGTTTTTTGCATTTTTGGGTTTGTTTATCATCTTCTGATTCAAATAGTGAAGCTTCCGCAAGTTTCTTCCTTTTTTTTTTTCTGTGTGATTCTCTCATATGATTACCTTTTGCGAGTGCTAGTAGAAACAGTAGCTGTCTTTGTCCATGTGTATCTTCATTTGTGATGTTCTGACTTTGGTGCTTAGGATTTTGGTCTAGAAAATGACGCTTAATGTGAAATTGGCTTTTCGATATCTGTGACATGGCTAAGAAGAGTGTTATTAGTACAAAGAGTAATTGCTAATAAGAATCAATCTTTTTACATGAACTTGCAGACTGATTGGGAAGGTGGATTCTTCCCATTGACGTTGCACTTCAGCGAGGACTATCCGAGCAAGCCTCCCAAATGCAAGTTCCCTCCAGGTTTCTTCCACCCTAATGTGTATCCATCTGGAACTGTCTGCCTATCAATCCTTAACGAGGATTACGTAAGTGCCCTTCTGTTTCTATTCTTCTCTATGAGCAAAAAGCACATCCATATTCATCATACTCAAAGGCTCTTTTTATGTGGTATAGGGATGGAGACCAGCCATCACCGTGAAGCAGATTCTTGTCGGTATTCAGGATTTGCTCGACACACCTAATCCTGCTGACCCTGCACAGACCGATGGTTATCATCTCTTCATTCAGGTACACTCGGAAACAATAAACTCATTCTGAAACATGCACGTCTTGTGACTTGTGGCTTTATTCTGATGGGATTTTCGATTTGATGAAAACGTGCAGGATCCAACTGAGTACAAGAAAAGGGTTAAGCTGCAATCCAAGCAGTATCCTCCCATTGTCTAAAACCTGGATAACGGGAACACCTAAACTGATGATGACAAACACTGAATCTTTTTTCTTGTCTTTGTGTCCTTGTGATTGTGTTTAGATGTCATCGGGTGATTATAAACTCCTCATTTTGTCACCTTAGAATCTCTTTAATTTCGAAGAAAAACCTCTTTTTCTCTATTTAACTGTTAATATTCTTGCTACTGATTCAGTTGGTGTTTGCTTCTATTTACATAACTATCTTCTCTGGTCCATTATGTGTTGTTGTTCATACTTAACATAATAATTATCAAGACTAGCGAATCATATTTCAACGAAAACCTCAGAAATTATATAATGTCTTGAAATCAAATATTTCGTATAAGTATGCTTAATATACTAGAATATCCTAATCTTAATCTAAATCAAATGCATATGTTTCATAACCTAACAAATATATTTAACGTAAGTTTCTCTACTTTGTCTTTTAATTGTTTGCCTAACTTGAAAAATCTATTTAGTCAAGAAATGTTCTTCTTCCTCATCCTCTACTCATTCCCGTCAGTTACGAACTTCGGATTTAGGATCTCCTTAAGCAATAAAGTTACTTTTGACGTCAAAAAAAAGAAAAAAAAAGATCTAAGGGCAGGTCTGCGGAAACAGTAATAGAAAGGCAAAAGGATAAGACTAATTTCTGCCAACCAAAATTCAATACTTATATACAAACGAACTCCAATAATTATTATTCAACGTAACAAGAATGAAATTCTTTTACAAAGGGAAAAATGTCTACAGAGAAGAGTCCAAACATAATGTGTAAACTATCAAAAGTATTGTCCTTCCTATGATATTATATCATCAGCAGATGATTCTTGATCGGTTCTATCATCAGCAAAATGATTTTTTCTAAGAATATCCTATAAAATCATCAGAAAGATGATTGACCCTTCTCGCAAAATCATCAGAAAATGATACCCAAGTCTAAGAAATCAAAGAACTTGTAGAAAACATCATCAGAAGATGATCTATAGATCCCTCTTCGATATCATCAGAAGATGATGTACTCACTCACTGTGCAGGCTCTTTTTTACCTGACAACGCCTACAATGGTGTCTCTGCCTCCTAAGTGTGGATCATCGCATTGACATCAAAGTCCTTACCCTTTTCTCCCGCTCTTCCCTTTTTGCACGAGGAGTGCTCTTCAGCTTCTGAATCTCCTCCATCACTATCTTCTCCACTAAGTCAATAGAGTTGAGCAGCTTCTTCTCAGGTGTGATGAAGCCCGCTTCTTCATCTTCCTCAGATATCTCCTTAGTGATGTCAAGCAACATCTTATGGACTTTAGCGGTTGATGGTGGGCAACTACGCTTCAATCCCACAGCTGGACCAGGTGTCACCATCGAGCAATTATGTTCACCTGACAGTGGTCCCGGAGACTCAATCTCCTGGCCATCGACTACTCCCATTCCAGCTCTTCTTCTTCTCTCAATAGCCTAAAATTGAAAAGAGCGTAGACAGAATCAATAGCCAGACTACGCAAGCCTTCAATGATTAATCAGTAAAGGCCTCCTAATTTAGCTGAAAAGGACTAAGGAAACCATTGAGGAGACTAAGACTCAGCAAAACCAGGGTCCATGTGCTACACTAACAAGAGAAAGCCCAAACATTTAACCCCAAAACTGAGTACATGATGAAGAATCAGCAGGTAAACGCAAAAGGGGCTGTTCAATTTACCCGAATAATATGAGTTATATCACGTAGAGGCGTTCTTGGGTACCATGAAGGCAACGGACTGGGTGAAGCACGACCTCTTCCACGCCTAGCAGACACCATAGGCATATTCTCTCTTCCCTGTGACACCCTAAATTGACTGTGGCCATTTCCATTTCCAGGCCTCCAAGAACTGAAATTGCCTCTGACAATAGATCCACGGCCGATGGACCCAGGTTCTGGATTCGCCTGAATTAGCCGTGAGGCTGGCTCGTCGAGTAACACACCATGGCTGCGTCTGTTGACAAATATCGCCGAGTAATCCACAGGCCTCTCGATTCGGTCTCTTCCTTCTGGCATTGTGATTAGCTAGCTGAAATTAAGAACAGATCAACGATTACAACGACGCCCAAGACTGAAATATCAAATCCAATTGAGGAAATTACAAATCCTACGGTTTTAGTTCCCTCATTTTCCAAACAAAAAAAAATCAATTCGTCATATCTCGTCGGAGAAACAAATTCCAGAAACCTCAAGAAACGGAGACCACAAATTATCTCAAAACCATATCAGCGAACCACCAATTTCAAATCGAATCGAGTCACAAGAAAGGCATTTAAACATCGAGTCATTTTATTCGGAAAGATAAACCATGGATTTGTTACCTATGAATCTTCTTCAAAAGGCTATTGATGAACTCCAAGGGCCTCGTCAAATGTGCAGAGACGAAGAGAGAAGAGAGAGAAAGTAAGCTTTCTGGGGGAGAGTGACGATCTGGGCGATCTTTGAAGGTCGTCTCCTGAGCGGGATTATAACGAGGGATGAAATCAAACGTTGGCACGTAGGCACGTGCGAGGCGTGAACGATTTCAAAATTTTGTTCATAGGCGGGACACTGAGATTACATGTTTGCCCTTCAAAACCCTAATGCAAATCGTAAAATTGTCTGCGTACATGTCTACTGGAGTGTCACGCCGCTGCTCAAATTAACCGGATCCGGGCCGTTCACGGACACGGATCAAATCTGACCGTTGCTTCCCAATAACGGGCAAAAAATAAAGGGAGTAATCGTGTGCGGACTAATCGTTTGTGTTTCCGTTAAATTTAGCCGNTTAAATTAATTTTTTTTTTTTTTTTTTTTTTTTTTGTCAACGTTGCATTACATTTAAGCAAAAAAACGTTATGAGTATTAAACTGTTTTAAAAATATTAATTTAACGGGCCATAAATTTTAAATTTTACCAATGTTTTTGGACTGTATAGACGATTATTTATAATGAAACTCAATGAAATGAGCAATCAGGTTTTTCAAATTAGCATTTGATAATCACTAAAGAGTCTCTCAAAAACGATTGAGCTCAAACCACCGATCCACTGTAAGTATTAAGTAATATTAAATTGGCTAAATCAAATCGAAAAATTCATAAAACATATTTTTGAACACGAAGAAAATATGACATTCAAATATTTCTATTAGAGTAAACCATTACAACAAAATAAATAGTAATTTTATAGTGATGGTTTTTATTTATTTATCCTAAGGTTAACAGATATCAAATCTTTGAGTTTGTGCATTAATAAGAGCGCAAGGTCCGTTCCTCTTGATCGACCAAACACAGTTTTCAAAGTAATAATTCTTAACATTATCTCTGCCATCTTTGTAAATATCATAACGACGTGTTTCACCACCAAATGTAAATGTACAACTACACCGATCATCGCACCATTATTTTCTCCTGAAGTCAGCCACAACTACCGCCTTGCCCGCCGCAAGTTCACGTTGGAAAGCAATATTAGTCTCTTACAAGTAAAATCTAACCTCAAACCACTGTCGATATCGTTTCTAACGGCTACAGCTCTCTTTACCAGAAGGGTGTTATACCAGGATTTTTCCTTGCCCAATACTACACCAAATATTTCAGATGATGCTACTTTTAGGATCAATGACAGTATGAGAATGGTTTTCAGTTTTTTAAGGGACACCCTTTTTCTTAATTGGTGTTTTGGAATAGTAGTAATTGACTAATTGTTGTTATATTCGCTTCTCTCTACAAGTTCATATTTCAGGGAGAGAATTTAGGTTGTAACGGTGTTTCAATTTCAACTCAAAACGCTAGCTTTGATGGTACGTAGGTTATGTTTATATATAACTATAATAAAGTTAACGTTTATACATCATTATTATACACATCTAGATACGTTTTAATTAAACGTTTGCTATAATGTGACTTGATTTTTTAGATTCCGGAAGAAAGTTAAGGCTGAAATAAGGGAAACAATTCTGACAACACAAGCCTAAACCCTACGACGACATGCCAAAACAAAACAAAATTGCTGGACAAGCAAAACATAATGGCGCATCACTTTTACACTCAGTCCGATTTGATTCGGCCTAGACTCTCAGAGACTGATCTCATCCTTGGACGAACCTCTGGATCCATTTCCGTGCAGTTCAAAGCAACATGAATAGCTGCAATAACTTGTTTATCTGCGTAACCTTTGTTTACAATCTCCGTGTCTAAAATCTCAGCCACCGGCTTCTCTTCCTTGACCCAATTCCTCACAACACGCACGAGCTCTTCGCCATTGTTCTCAGAGGAAGCATTAGGCAACCGACCAGTCAACAACTCCATTAAGACAACCCCGAACGAATAAACATCGCACTTCTGTGATAATTTACAACCAGAAGCTGCTCGAGCCTCGGGTGCAAGGTAAGCAACCGAAGGAGCTGTGATTCTTGTCACCATTGTAGAAGAGGTTAAATAGGTTTGGTCTAAGCTTTGCCTTTTGGCGGATACCGAACCGGTGAGTTTTGAGTAACCGGAGACGAGACGTGTGAGACCAAAGCCTGAGATGCGAGGCTGTAGTTCATCATCGAGAAGGATTTTGGTTGATTTTAGGTTGCCATGGACGTACTTTCTCGGACTGTACTCGTGTATATACATCAACCCTCGAGCAGTTCCTTGTGCTATACGTAACCTTTCAGGCCAAGAGAGCGTAGGCAGAGTCTTTGAAGGTCCTCCTACAATCAAAATTCAAAAAAATGCAATTTCTTAAAACAATGATGCAAACTAAAACAAGAACAAAACATCCCTCATATCTTCATCTGATATCTGTTCTGTCTCATTAAGCACACTTTAACCTGACCTTAATCATTAGCCCCTTAAATCAACAAACAGAGGATATAACTAGACCACCTTTTCCACATTGTTCTTTCCCAATTCAAAACTAGTCGTTACAAAAAAAAAAAACGAATTACGTTGTTACTTTTGACAAGAGGAAAGATCCAAGTGTATCTCGAAATTAAAACAGTTACAGACATGTGACTTAAGAAAAGAATTTGAATGAGAATATAACAAAAAGAAGACGTCAACAAACTAAGTTTTTATAATACAATTCAAACAAGGACAAACTGTCTCTGTCTCTATCTATATTGATCCAACCATCCACTTGTTCAAGAGGACCAACTCCCAATTAAATCCAATTTTTGTCTCTTTTTCAGTATCAATCAACCTCAATATTCAGAGACTTTATAAACCTAAGCAAAATGACAAAAAAAAAAAAACATTGTTCTGATTTTTGAATTAGCCACATAATTACTAGTTGTTAAGTAAACGAAGAGTTAGCATTACCGTGTAAAGCAGAGAACAAGCTTCCATTGCGAATGTAATCAGTGATCAAAAGCCTCTCGTCCTCAGCATAGTAATAAGCTCTCAGCCGTACGATGTTTGGATGCTGTACTCTACCGATTGCCTCCACCTCATTCTCGAAATCCTTACGCCGCCACGTGGCGTCTCCGTCGCTGAGTCTTCTTACGGCAACGACGGTTGATGAAGAAAACGTCGCCGCCACTGTGCCCGATCCCATTCCGGCCACTACTCTGTACACGATCCCGCTTCTGCTCTTTCCCACGACGTAAGCCGATGCTCTCAGCAAATCCTCAAGCTCGAGCTCAAATCCTTCGTCCATCGCCACAAACTTACCTTCCTGCTCCTCTTCCGAATCAAGCTCCATCGCGGCCGTCGTGGATTTCTTCGATTTGCATTCGACGGAGCTCCATTTTCTCCGGATCAGCCAGACGAAGAGGGAAACAGCTCCGATTACGACGGAGACTCCGGATATAAGGGAAACCGTCGCTGATCCGGTGATCGGCTTATCCTTTCTTCCGCCATTATCGATGAAACTTGGGTTTGGCTTTTTCTGGAGGACTTGCGAGCCTTCCGGTTTAGGAGCCACTAGCTTGGGGTTTGCATTTTCGTCTTGACACGGCTCCTCTAACGGAAAACCACAGAGATCAGAGTTTCCAGCGAACGCGGTGGGTCCTTGGTTTAACAAAGAGCCAATCTGTGGTATTTTTCCGGTCAGATTATTGTGGCTGAAATCCAAGCTGACGAAAACCGGGAATCGGCCATACGACGGAGGGATTTCGCCTGAAAATCGGTTGTAAGAGAGATTGAGTGTCCCCGTTAGGCTTCCGAGTTGGGTGAGTGAGTCCGGGAGTGAACCGTTGAGGAGATTGGATGAGAAATCGAGGTGAGTGAGATTCTTTAGGGATCGGATTTGGGCCGGAATTGGGCCGGAGATTGAGTTGTGAGAGAGATCGATGTAACGGAGATTAACGGCGTTGAAGAGACGAGTGGGAATGGGTTTAGAGAAGTTGTTGCGGGCGAGTTGGAGCCTTACGAGCGAGTCGAGTAGTCCGAGTTCGGAGGGGATGTAACCGGATAGCCTTCTTCCGGAGAGTATGAGGGAGGTGACTCGGCCGCGAGTGCAGACGATTCCAGGCCAGTGACATGGAGTCGGGTCGGTCTCGGACCAGGAAGCCATCACACGGGTCGGGTCCTTATCAACGGCGGATTTGAGGGCGAGAAGAGACAAACCATCGGGAGTTAGCGATAAGGATAAGCTGATGAAGAGGAAGAAGGAAGAAACAAGAAGTGGGATAAACTGCATTTTCTCGATAGAGAGTCAGTAACTCAGTATATATCTAGAAAACTTGTTTGATATCTATTGATTATTTTGATGTAGTGACAGTGTAGTGATGCAACGAGGAGTTGCAAAGAGAGGAGAGAGAGAGGAAGAAGACGAAGGAGACGAATCTAGGGTGATGGGTTCCAATGTAGAGAGCAACGACAACGTGGTGTAATGTAGACATGGGGACAGTTTTTGAATTCTTGTGAGAGCTTCAAATATGTTGGAAGATGTGCTTGTGGTTACGATTTGAAAAATAATATTAAAATAATGTGATTTATCTGGTTATGGGTTTGTTAAATCCAAGGTTTTTTTAGTTATTGACTGATGCAGGTTGGTTGTTCTTATAAACCGTCAGTACTTTTTAGATTTAGATTAACAAAAATTCTATTTCTAATGTCGACGATTTTTGGATTTTGGTTTTTCTTGGAAATTGGACACGTGCGACAAGAGTTTGAAATTCAAACATTTTAAATTTTTGATTGTTTTGGATGCAGAATGAACATGTTGGATTCATGATGCCGTGTTGCTAAAAGAAAGTGAAGGTCTTTTATTTAATTACAGTTTACCACATACTATGCTTTAGCAAACTATACCAAAAATTCTGGATTGTTCTCTTTCTGCTGATATTTTATTCGGCAACATAACAATATAATTATTTTATATGTTTAAACACTGTATAATTTGTTATTAGTGATGTTTGTTTGAATTTGAAAGGTTTACTGAAGTTCCATAAAAAAATCATTCGTAAAAATATACTATAAGGTATATCGTTTGTTAAAAATCTAAATAAAAGATTACTAAATGGTTAGATATTGATTACCAGATGGTTGGATACTAACTACCAACTGTTAATCCACAAATTCATAAAATTACATGGGGAAACAATGTACAATAATAGTGCAGTGCTCAACAAAATAGTGTTTGAGGAGGTATGTGCTTTCACGCAACAAATACTATCTCAATGTTCATTTACTCATAAATTGAAGATATTTTTGATAAATTAAGATTTTTCTAATTTTTTCTTTCATAATATATTTAACAGACTTACGTTGGCAGTGCTCCATTCACAAACAAAGTACGGGTTGAACTTGATTTGGGTTGGTAAGAATAAGGTTGGTCATTTTGAACCTGATGAGGTTGAGAAACCATACACAAGGTGGTGGTGTGAACAGAACGGATAGATTCAAGTCTTTGGTAACTCATTTCAGGTACAATCTAATAATCTATAACTTATTATTGGTATAATCTATAAGTCGATTGATTAAAGATCTAATATTTTTTCTTATAAAACATATTATTCTAAATAAAGAAACGAGAACATGCATGACCTTAACAATATTCTTTTGTAGAATATGTGTTGTGATTATGGTTATCTCATCTTTACTACTGCATTTGGTACCATTGACGGTGTTTAGGATTCTCAAAAACTGGAATGAGGATATTTTGGTTTCGTTTATGTGGTTTTGAACATAAATATTCACGTTCTTAAATTATTAGATTTTTTTTGGCATCGATTTCATCAACTTTAAAGATGTAACACATACATTTAGCTTTTAGAATGTTGTATGGCTTAATGTGTGAGCTTTAACTTTATGTAAGGTTGTTGGATCAGATAAAATTAAACTGTAAACAGGTAATATAATACAAAAAAATTAATGGATGAATTAGGAAAATTATTATTAGAGGGTTAGTATTATTAGTTCTTTTTCTGTTTTCTTTTTAAAATTTGTTACCGACAATTTCCCATTTTCTGTTTAATGGATGAATTAGGAAAATTATTATTAGAGGGTTAGTAACTTAGTATTAAAGGAAAATTAGGAGTGAAGGTCTTATTTCCAATAATATATAAATTTATTTAAATACGTATGTGAAGGCATTAACTAGTTAAACTTAATAACAAACATATTCCAACATTTCTTACTGCTAAAATAGGTTAGGTAAAGTATGTAATTTTTATATAGTATTTTAATTCTTTAATATACAGCTTTCTAACCACTTCATTTCAACCATAATGGCCCGAGTAACATCATTTGTATCACACTGGCCATATTCTTTTGAGTGCCCACAAGGCCACAACCATTTATTATTTTGAATTATCACGATTTTGACAAATATGTGGCAAACAAGCTATGATTCGAAAGGATCATACTACTTACCTTTTTATTCAAATTAAAGGTAGAAATTACATCAAAGGTAACAACATTCTACAAGACATGACTATAGATTGTGGTTGTGTCAGAGACCAAATAAATCATCCCCACCTGACAAAAGTCACCAACACAAAGATGCATGTGAAGATCCCACTTACAGTAACGGATGGCATTTCCGTCAATTCATAAACCCATTCCGGTTCAAAAAAACCAAGCGCTCCCTTGCTTAAAGTTTGGATTTTGAAAGTGGAGCTTTACGGTCATGAACCAAGAGCGCGTCGTAATGACCAAAACCATGGTAAAGGACTCGGATCGGATCTTCTTTACCGTATTCTTGACCATATTCCGCGATACATAGCAATCCTCCAGCTTTCTCATCCTTGATATACACCGTGATTGGCATCCTATGATCACCATTCATCAACAACAAAAAAGCACACACCCCTTTTGTTTGCTTTTTGTAGCAAGAAGCATCAATATTTCAAAGACGTATAATATGGTCGTGTCAAGGAACGAAAACAGAGGATGAGAAAATTACTGGAGAACGTGTGAAGCCATGAAGAGTTCAGGTTCACCTCCCCACACGTGTGGCTCTCGAATTTGTGTCACATATGTGTCGAAGTCTCCTTCCACAAACCTGACGAGAAACATCAAAATGAGTGCATGCAAGAAAGAAAAAAAGCAGTTGAGACTAATAGTTCGAATGCGATATGAAAAGACTCACCATTCTGATTCCTCTCTTCTTTTGATAAATTCATCAGCAACCTGCCATTTTCAAGATAAACACATTAAGCTTTGTTGAATCAGAGAGAAAGTACCAAAGAAAACATACGCATCCCAATTCAATACTTACTCTATTCCGTAATTCATCAGCGAGTTTTCTCTGTGTGTTCTCGCTCGGAGCCACTTTTCCAGAGCGTAAGCAAAAACCGTGAGCCACAGAACGAAACAAGCACCTACCATCCCCAGGAATACCTACAAAAATCATTACCATTTTCCGCTTGTCACCATCAAAACAACGTAAGTGAGCTCATTTTGGATATTACCACACACTTACCAATGATAGAGTAATCAGTGTAGACTCTTTTCCCATTGTAGAATTTACCATTATCAGAAGAACTACTATTATACACATGCTTCTTGTTGTTATCATCTTTATCCCTTGAAGCTTCTGCATATGCTGATTGGGAAGTTGACGAACAACAAACAAGCAAGCTAACAACCACACTCGTATAAGCAAATCTCGAATACCAACAGAGATTTCTCATGTTTGATTCTATCTCAGAGCATTTCGTTTTCGCTTCGGGGCTCAAGAACGAAACTTCAAGCTTTCCTTTACGACCAACGGTTGATCGACTGATCAACACCGACCCACAAGAAGGTCTATTAGAAACCGATAAACCAAAACCGGTACAGTTTCTTTTCGGAATTCCTGAGAGAAGACTGTAAGATCGGAATTTGTATGATCCTTGAGACACAACACCGTAGAGGTGATTGCTTAAATGCCTCTTGATATGGATCACATTTCTTGAGCATGTTGTGACCGGAGAGTAACAACTCATCATATCTTTAGATACCTAACACAGAGAACAACGCAATTTCCAAGTTTTTTCAAATAGCTCCAATAATTCCAAAAAAGATATCAGTAATTGATAGCAAAATCTACTAATCTCAGCTCAAGAACTGCAACCCGTAGGAAGGTTTTAGTAAAATTCAATAGGCAATTCGAAATATCGGAAATGTTATCCCAGAAAAGAGACGAACACAAAATCAAAACCTATTTTGAAGCGAATAAACGTATGAGTAACGATACAATTGCGTATGCGTGAACAGAGAAGCATCGAGAGAGAACACGTGAGAAGAGTGAATTGAGGATTACCAGCTCGGGAAGCTAAGTTATCTATCTATCGCACTCACTCGGATATTGAGCAAGAAACCGATGTTCGGTTACTGTACGAGGTGGGACAGAATTGATTAGATTTCTATTGCAGGGTCGGTCGAATTTTAACCGAAAGTTGCGAGAAGTATCGCCTGAACGCTGCCGTTTTAAGGGAGTCTCTGAATTTAGCTTTATTGGGCCGCATAAGCGGGCCTATTATTGGTCAACTTACCAATAGGTAAGAGCGTTCTCTTGCTATGAAAATTTATATGATTAAAATTTTAAAATTATGTTCGTCCTCTACTCCTTAATTTTAAAATTTTCTGAAAGCCGGCAAGCATTGCAGACAGTGTACCGTGAACAGCTTGCCATTTGTGGTACAAACACAAAGGACTCTGGCAAAGCAATGAATGAACTGGGCCCATCTAGATATCTCGTTTTCGCGGCCCATTTAGACCCAACACATCACTCGCCGTGCAATTTGTGCAGTGGGACCCGAATTTCGGAAAGGGTACTAGTACTACGCCCTGTGGCCTTCGGGGTTTCACAGGGGATTATCGATCCTAGACGTTTTTTTTTTTATGTGGGCCCAAACTTTATCACAAGTCATTTTTGGGTTCTTATCTTTGTGCCCCACATTTGTTTGGTCCTTGTCTTCTGGGCCCGTCGTATGTTCCGGTCAATATCTGCGAATGTCATCAAACTATTTCTTCCAGTTATTCCCTTCAATTTTTTGTTTTTCACATATTATTGATACAAATTATTTACAAATCTCTTTTGTTCAGCAGTTTTTGAATAACTTATAAGAGAGATATATTCTTCCATGGGGTAAACGACTAAACTAATACGATATGGTATTCGATCCGTATAAACTATGCAGCATTAGGAAATTTTTGTTTTAATACACACAATTTTTTTTTTTTATCAAAATATGTTATTGTGTGGCTCCCATGTCAGGTTTGCAACAGCTGTTGCCTCTTGAATAATGTACGTTACACTTATACCGAAAAATTAAAACTTTATCCTTCTCTTTTTTTTTTTTAACAAATAATAAAATAATTTAGTTTTAGTGTTTTACTGGTTCATTAATTTTTGAAAACACTTTAATATGGGAAAAGGGGAATTCCCACTTCACACCACTCGGAAGAGAGGCTTAATGGGCCAGCGTCACGTGGTTATCATGCGGATCCAGGCCCACTTATAAACAAATTATCTCTATTTTAAACATAATTAATTCATTGCGCAGTTTTGTTTTCCCTCCATCTGTCACAAATATTCCGAAAATCTTTGTGGTCTCCTCGCCCATATCCATCACAATCTCAATGCAATACGTTAATGAATGTTTTTGCAGATGATCCTCTCAATAGATACATATGCGTTTCTATAATAATTACTTTAAACTTTCTGATCAATCCCCGCCTAAATCAGCTTATCGATAAAGAGTTAAAGACTGCATATTTCATATACACTCTGACATCTAGCTCAAATAATACAAAGCAAAGAGAGCCGTATTCCTCAATATCTTTGTAATAAGAAGAAATGTGAATATATGAATGTGTATAACTTAAAGTATTGTAGGTACGTATTTTGGTTTGGTTAAAGAATTGGATAGGAACTCTACACATCAAATTCTCAAGTCCAAAGAAGCAATGGACGTTGGGAGAGTAAGTAACGTTGCCAAACTGGAAATGCCGAAAATGATTGTACCTTCCTCTTTGATTGAGACTTTACTACTACACCAAACCTTACACACCAAAAGGTGAAACCGATGTAATGTTGCTTACCCCTTGTCCAAAATTTCACGATATTTGTTTTTCCTTCTCGATCAAAACTTTCCACAATATCTCACGTTTTGTATGCATATTTTCTCTCTCCTTGTTGGAGGATATAGTAAACTTAATTAAAGAAACTATAGTGTTTTTGAACCAATGTGGTATACGCTTTTCTTAGAGAATTGTGTACATACATAATCTTTTTGAATTTCCCATCATGCCAAATGTTGAGTCGTCGCCATGATTGATCACGTGTTGCGATTTGCAAATTTGACTATCCATATGAGATTAAAATCTTTTAATAGTAAAACTTGATTACATACATTTATCTTATAAATTTTGTAGGTGGATCCATTCCTACCGTCCTGGTTGGGATAATTACTCATTTTAGCCGGTGCTAGTTAGACTAATTATTGTGGAATTATTTTTCCGATTTAACAAGTCAACAAAAATATTTGAGATTTTAAAAGTTTTTTAACATTTTTTTTATTCACACCGAAATCGGGCTCCGTGAAAAGGCAGAAGCTGATATAACCCCATTTATGGCATTAACTACTGATAATAAAATACGAAGCATTATTGATTTATTTATTTTGTTTCAGCTTATATTTTATTTGAAAAATAAAAGAGAGACAGCAGGCTGGTCCTGCGGAAGAATAAATCAAATCTCCCAATTGGATTAAATATGTGCCGTTATCTGGTACCTCCAATAAAAAAAAAGTATTTATAAATTTTAATACAATATTTATAAATACTATTTGTTTTTTTAAAATCACTGATTAACAAAAAAAAAAAAATATAATCAGGGAAAATAAAACTAATCGGTTAAAGCCCAAAAGGCCCAAATAATATCCATTGGGATCCAGCAAAAAAAACAAAAATTAGAAAAGAACGGTACAGCTTTTTGAAAAAACCGTACCGTACAATAACCAAATATGGTTTCTCTCTCCAACAGTGCCTCTTTTATTTAACAGACGCACTCCACAGCTAACGTTGCTTTCCTCCTACTCCAAATGGCTATGGAGTAAAGCTTTCCTCCTCTCACAGAAGACAGAGAAAAGATAAAAAAGAGAAAGAGAGAGAGTCTCTTACAAACAGCCATACCTTCTTCGGGAAGTTCTGAGAGAGAGAGGGAGGGATTTCAGACTCTTTGACCGCCATTGATTAACCTTCTTCGCGTTAATTCTTCCACCTGTTATCGCCGCGATATGCTCGCTT
This sequence comes from Noccaea bulbosa, assembly GCA_900406535.1. Lineage (NCBI taxonomy): Eukaryota > Viridiplantae > Streptophyta > Magnoliopsida > Brassicales > Brassicaceae > Noccaea > Noccaea bulbosa. The sequence continues at coordinate 7,890 of OVBJ01000406.1, read as the reverse complement.
ACTGACAAAAAGTATAATTTTCTTCTACTCGAGTCTCTCTTTTCTCTCTCTCTGGAGGCTCCTCTTGGGAGATTTTTGTATTTCTATAAAGATTGTGAGATTTGATTGCAAACTCTAAACATTGAATCCATCGGCGACGCGAATCGAATTTGTTGCTGCTGGTTTTTCGGAAACTAGTTTCGGATATTTCTCTTGAGTTTCCGTTTATGGATCTGACTGGAGGATTCGGAGCTAGATCCGGCGGCGGTGGGCCGTGCCGGGAAGCGACAGGGCTTGATTCACTTCATATCGGCGAAGAATTTCGGCAACTGGTGACGCTACCTCCGGAGAACGCAGGTTCGTTCACGGCGTTGCTTGAGCTGCCACCTACCCAAGCCGTGGAGCTCCTCCATTTCACTGATACATCGTCTTCTCAAGCGGCCGTCACCGGAATCGCTCCACCGCTTCCTTCTTTCGGGACATTGACTTTTCCTTCTAACCCAGTCCTCATGGAGCGAGCAGCTCGATTCTCGGTGATTGCCACAGAGCAGCAAAACGGAAATGTCTCCGGCGAAACGACGACGAGCTCGGTACCTTCGAACTCCAGCGCAAATCTGGACAGAGTGAAGACCGAGCCTGCTGAGACCGAATCATCTCAACGGCTTACATCTGATCAAGCGGTGGAGAATCAAAGCCCCAGCCCTAGCCAGAATAATCGATCTGGCAAGAGGAAAGATTTCGAGAAGAAGGTGAGACAAATTTGGTATTACATTCGATTCTTCGTTTCAATCAGATTGCTAATCACGCCAGTGATGGATAATTCATACCCCTAATTTCTAGGTTAAAAGCTCGACAAAGAAGAACAAAAGCTCCGAAGAGAAGGAGAAACTGCCATATGTTCACGTTAGAGCTCGCCGTGGTCAAGCAACCGATAGCCATAGCTTAGCAGAAAGAGTAACTCGCATCTCACAGATTTGACAAGTTTTTCGTTTTGATCTTTAATCAGTTGATTAATCGCTAATTTATCACTAATTTTGGATTATAGGCAAGAAGGGAGAAGATAAATGCACGAATGAAGCTTTTACAGGAACTGGTCCCAGGCTGTGATAAGGTTTGTCTCTCAGATATCGACGTCTAATCAGTATGCTAATCAATCATTAGGTCCTCATTAGTGCTTAACGACAGAATATTTCCTTAACTGATTCACCCAAAAAGCAAGAATATAGTATAATTTGGATGATTTAGTGTTTGTTTAGTCCGTAATCCTTCACACTTTCTTTTTCTTCCCCAAAAAGTGGATTGCTTAATTGCTTTTTTATGAAGAAAAGTGGTCACTTTTGTGCCAAAGTGGCCAGTTGGGTAATTTTGTAATGCCTTAAAGATCTCAACTTTATTATTTCCGCGTGGGGAGAAATATCTTACGAGTACACTTAGCTTTAAGGTTAAACTAGTCACACGGAAGTGATTAGACATACCTTTTTATCGAATTCTTTTTTCCTCTTCTCAAGGTGTGTTCCTTGAGTTTGATCGATTAAGTCTATGGATGACGAGAATGACCTTAGAAAGTGGGGATGCTAGCTGTAATGTGCCATTAAGGTTTTGGGTTTAGGGGACAGATTTTGGTGGAAAGATCAAGATCAAAGTGTTTTGGGGTCCATCTTTTGATGATAAGTGGGAAGAAAAGTTGCAAATTTTCTATGGAAGGTGAGGACAGGGGTAGTATCGTCTCTAACAAGTTCGGTATCTATCAAGGAAAAAAAGACAATGACTCTTAGGAGGACGATTAAAGCAAGTGATCCTTTGCAAAAATTGATATTGATTGGAGAGTCCCACGTACCTAATTAGTTGGAAACATGATGTGACACTCCCCGAGACAACTAATTTAATCATCCCTGATGTTAGAAGTTAGCAGCAATTATTGGTGAGATGGAGATGATGATATGAAACATCAGTGTTTTGTGAAAATTTTGGTTTTTATAGGTGAGCTGTGAGGATTTGATTGATTGTTCCATGAACCACTAGAGTACTGATTACCTTTGAAACTTTTATCATTGTGATAGTAGATGCCATTTTCTGTTAGCTTTAGATTAAAGGGTCATTCTCTTGCTGCTTCTTTCACTGTGTATTTTGGAATCTTGATGTATTCTCTCTTAAATATCGAATAACCTTAACAAATAGGGAGCTTCGTAGGAACTCTTGTTGCTTTGTAAAAGCAGATGTACCTAATATGAATCCTAAGCTTATCAGAAAGTCTTTGACCTGCAGATTCAAGGTACCGCGTTGGTGCTGGATGAAATCATTAACCATGTACAGTCTTTACAACGTCAAGTGGAGGTGAGTGAGACTTTCCGTGGTCCAGTTTTGTTCTTGGTACCTATATTGTACAATAGCCTTAAAACAGCACATCGAAAAGGTCAACTCAAAACAGTTGGAAAAAAAATGAATAGAATTGCTTAATATTATCTCATGAAAACTGTGACTTGTATTTCCACAGATGCTATCAATGAGACTTGCTGCAGTAAACCCCAGAGTCGACTTCAATCTCGACACCATATTGGCTTCAGAAGTAAGTTATCTAATCTCATACAACACTTACTCTTCTACAGAAAAAGTACCATTCCATGTGTTTTCTCATTTAAGTAACCCATAGGAAACTATACCTCTTTGAGTAGCTTATAGTTTCTATTACAAAGGGAGAAGCTTTTGGGTATTTATTGATACAAACATTAATTTAGACCATTTTAGAGTAAGGCGTAGGAAGATCAACTTCTACTCTTATAATGGAAACTCAGGGAAAATAAATAAATACACAACACACACACACACCGTGGAAATCACAGTACACAAACAGCTTAGTGGGTCAAAACTCGGACCACCTTTGTTCTGTAAACCTTTTCTGTGTCTTCTGTGACTTATGTCGGATGTGTATATTGATGAGCTCTGATGAACGTTTTAAAAAAAATTATTTTATCCCTCAATAATTTGCGTGGGTCTCTTCCAAAATCTTGTTGTTTCAGAGTTTTTCTTTTCACCTATCTAATCTCATAATCACCTGTGTGGATTCTATCTTAAATTTTTTCCTCAATGAAAACTTTAGGACCAAAATAAAATAAATGCTCTCTTTCTTCTTCTTACAGCATGTACATACCAATAAATAGCCAGGGTCCCTCTCATTAAACCTTGTTCTTTTGAGGATAATAATAACAACACAGCAACAATTGTTGACTTCTTTGACTAGATCGAGATCTCTCCGAATGATCCCTGAGCTGATATCTTTTCCTGGTTTGTCTTTCACAGAACGGTTCTTTAATGGATGGGAGCTTCAACGGTACAGCAATGCAGCTTGCTTGGCCACATCAAGTCATTGAGACTGAACAATCCTACCATCACCGGCAACTGCAACCACCACCACCACAACCGCAGCAATGGCCTTTCGATGGCCTGAACCAGCCGGCTTGGGGAAGAGAAGAGGATCAAGATCATGGGAATGACCACAACAATTTGATGGCGGTTTCTGAAAATTTAATGGTGGGTTCTGCAAATTTGCACCCAAACCAAGTCAAAATGGAGCTGTAAGTTGGGGGGAAACAGTAGATCATGAATGTGTATATACATCGTATAAGCTTGTCTCGCTCTCTCTCTCTCTCTCTCTCTATATAATTATAAATAGATAAGAATTAGATATATGTTAAGAAGGTATCAGTCATTTGATTCGATTCAGAGAGACAAAACTGGTATATGAGTATTTCTTATTCTTACCAGATTTCTACAATGTTTTAGAATATTTATGTCCGTGCCACACTGCTCAAGATGAGTATAATAATATATTCAGCAAACGTAGTACGTTTTTTTTATCTCAATTAAGAACGACACAAATAGTCTTGCTATTCTAGTGTAAATGATTAAAATACTTTCATTTCAAAATCCATAGTGTAATAATAACATACTAAACCTAAATTAATCACTTTTACACTAATCATTTCATATATTTGATTGAATACACTCTCTCCAAGCATGAAACAAGACAGGCTTAACTAAATAATTTCAACGCTTTCAATAAACGTTCCAATATTCGCAATGGGCTTTCCGCTACTGCTGCGAAGCATATTATTGATCCTATTATTATCTCTGGTCCAGTTGCGATCGTACACGTCACCTCGAAACATACGACTTCCCGGCGAGCCACTAGCCCTCTCCGTCACCGATTTCGGCGCTACCGGAGATGGTATCAACTACGACTCCTCCGCCATACAGTCCGCCATTGACGCCTGCAATCGTCACTACACATCATACTCCTCCATCTGCCGCGTCACGTTTCCTCCCGGCACTTATTTGACCGCCAAGCTCCATCTCCGATCTGGCGTCCTCCTCGATGTGACGGAGAACGCCGTGCTTCTCGGAGGACCGAGACTTGAAGATTATCCGGCGGAGACTTCGTCGGATTGGTACGTGGTGGTTGCGAACAACGCAACGGACGTTGGAATCACTGGCGGAGGAGCAATCGACGGCCAGGGATCCAAATTCGTGGTGAGATTCGACGAGAAGAAGAACGTGATGGTGAGCTGGAATCAGACTGGGGCTTGCTTGGGTGATGAGTATAGACCTAGGCTTGTTGGATTCGTCGATTCAAGGAACGTTGAGATCTGGAACATCACGCTACGAGAACCTGCGTATTGGTGGTTAGTTCTAAATTATACTATTCACTTGCTCATTGATTGTTTTCGCCGAAGATCAACAACTCTCAGGATCAAATTTGACACTGTTCACTATCAATCTTCTTTTAATGATTGCTCAATTGCGGAATCTGCTCGTATAATCTATGCTTTATCATTCACATTAATCTCAAGATACATAAACCTCTGGTTTGGTTTACAGTTTGCACATAGTGAGGTGCGAGAACACATCAGTCCACGACGTATCGATTCTAGGGGACTTCAACACTCCAAATAACGACGGCATCGACATAGAAGACTCGAACAACACTGTCATAACTCGGTGTCACATCGACACAGGAGACGACGCAATTTGTCCCAAGACATACACTGGTCCGCTTTACAACTTAACCGCTACAGACTGTTGGATTCGCACCAAATCCTCAGCTATTAAACTCGGTAGCGCGAGCTGGTTCGAGTTCAAAGGTCTTGTCTTTGATAACATCACTATCAGTGAGTCTCACAGAGGCCTTGGGATGCAAATACGCGATGGAGGTAAATAGTTTCATCTTTTGGCCGCAACATAACACAGAAAATCAAGTAACGTAACCCCAAAAACGTGGCTCTTTTGCAGGAAATGTGAGTGACGTTACATTTTCGAATATGAACATAAGTACAAGATACTACGATCCTTCGTGGTGGGGAAGAGCAGAACCAATCTATATAACAACTTGCCCGCGAGACTCATCTGCAAAGGAAGGCTCGATCTCGAATCTCCTATTCGTAAACATAACAATAGATTCCGAAAACGGAGTCCTTTTGTCAGGCTCTCCAAACGGATTACTCTCAGACATAACGTTCAACAACATGAACCTGACTATCAAAAGATGGAGTAATTACAGTGGAGGGCTTGTGGATTATAGACCTGGATGTCAAGGTCTAGTGAACCATAGCGCCACGGCTGGGATCATTATGGAACATGTGGAAGGGTTTAGCATCGAGAATGTTGACCTGAAATGGTCAGACGATGATGATCTGAATTCTGCTTGGAATGTTCCTCTCGAATTTAGACCTTCCACTGTGAATAACGTCTCGTTTGTTGGTTTCAGTTCTGGTCTATTACACGAAATTGTTTGAGTTTTGATTATGTGTTGTTGCTTAACACAAGATCAAGATTGTTTTTGCATCATTACGTCTGCTTGAACTTTGATGAATTTCCCCTCCAGGGATTCTTGTATTTAGGAAGGCTTTATAAAGCCAAAGAGGTTACAAACGGTTCCACATAATATACAAAATGATTTTACAGAATATCTAAACAAATATAACATATATTCTTTCACTGCTCTCTTCGAATAAATAAAACTTGCCAGAGTTTGGTATCGTTTCTTTACAAACGACAGCGTTTTGACTATAACAACGCCGTTTCACTAGTCACACTTGCGTTTTAAGTTAAAATCTCATTTTCGTCTCTCAAATAAAAAAAATCGGAATCACACAGCAACAGCAATGGCGTCGACGCAGCCATTGATCGTCGCAGCGAAGACGCTACGAAACCGGATCCTTTCCCGATCAGGATCCACATCTGCGGGTCCAAGTCGGTGGGCGACGCCTGGTCACGAGGAGCGTCCCAAAGGATATTTCATGAACCGGACTCCGCCGCTTCCAGGACAGTCGCGCAAATGGGAAGATTGGGAGCTTCCTTGTTACATCACGAGCTTCCTCACGATTGTTATCCTTGGTGTCGGACTCAATGCCAAACCGGACCTTTCAATCGAGACCTGGGCTCATCAGAAAGCTCTTGAGCGACTCGAGATGGAGAAACTCGCGTCTATCGGAGATTCATCCGATTGAATTCCTCATCTTCGGATACTGGATATGATTCGATGGTTGATCTGGTATGTGTGTTTTGTTTGTTTTCCGGGGATTTTAGGAGTTTATCCTTGATCTCGAATTCAAGTAACCAAGGGTTTCGTTTTGCTCCTCCCCCCTCTTCCTTTTTAATCTCTAGTGTTAAATGTATGTTATGAAATAAGCGATCTTTAACTCTTGACGATGGTCATATGTAAGTCACCTTAATTTTTGATCATGTTTCAAAGCACTTCACTTGCCTTCCAATCATTTCTCAAATTTGATTAATTTTATGGTCTCTGAGATGATTCTCTCTAGCTTTCCATGGTTATGACTTTTGAGGGCTCGGTTACTTGGAGTAAGTGAGTAACAGTCAACATTTTATGCGGGTATTGTTGTGTGATTTATTTGATTAGGGTCTGGCTCTGTTCCTGTTCTCTGTTAACTTAAATTCCTTTATCTTATGACCATGTGCGGTAAATATATCCAGGTTCTGGTTAGGGAAAGTTTCTCTCCTTTGTTTATGGAAGCCTCGATAAGGTTCCTTATCATAGATTACGATTTTAGCATATGCGGTTTTATCATGTCACACACTAGATTACTGTTGTTTCCTTTCCAAACATATTAGGGGGCTAAAGTTTTTGAAACTTGGAATGATTGCTAAAGCTTGTATATACTATATACTATATACTATACTATATAGGTGCTGTGGGTATCTAATTGCGAGCCATTTGCTAAAACCGAGTGAAGAGGATGAGAGTGTTGATATCCGGTTTTTGGAAAAGAGGTTTTGATGAACTATTTGGATAGGTCAAGGGAGAGGGAGGTGCAAGAGCATTACACTCATATCCCTTCTATATTAAAAGAGAATCATTTGTAATAAATAAATTTACATCTCTACCATGCTGATGTGTCAACACCATGTTCATCTTCAAGAGATTTTTCAATTAGGCCAAAGGTTACTAGAAAATTTACATTATATGTCATTCATATTTGGTTAGAAAATGAAAAATTTAATATTAATTAAAAACAAATTTATCCTATTTCCTTATTTGGTTGTGACAAAATTTATTAGTCAATCAATCAGTAAAATATGGAAGATTTTATTTTAATTATATTTATTAATTGTATAAAAATCAGTTTATTCTCCTTACATTTCAATTTGTTTAACTTTACTTTTTAAAAATAAACTATATCATTACATCATAATATATAATAAAACAAAATTAGTTTTTTTCTGCATATCCTATGATTTGAATTTTTTAAAATAAAACAAATCTCTAAAATTGTTAAAAGTATCACATCGAATATATTTTGGAATAATATTTCAAAAATGTATTATAAATAATGATCAATCATTAGTAGGAAAACTGATTTAATAGGTTTCAAACAATAAAGTTTTTTTATTTGA
>OVBJ01000405.1:0-58425 GCA_900406535.1 Noccaea bulbosa | reverse complement strand
GCAACTCTATTCCAATGTGTTGCAGGTAACAGAAATGTTCTTTCGCGGAAATAGACCGAAAAAAGAGGCTGATGAGGAGTTTAGGAATTTAGTGTTGACGTTTATCCTTTGGATGATCTTGCATGAAAGTTAGGATGTTAATTTTCTTTTAATAATATAGCAAACCTGGTGTTTAGGTTGCTAGTGTCATTTTAATTATTGGTTTTATTGGTTATTTATCGAATTCATTTGATTATTTAATTTATTGATTTCTTTCGAGAATTTCCGCATTGATTCAAAAAAAAAAAAAGATTGGGTGTTTCAGCAAGCATCACGAATTTAATTTCTTACCTATCACAATATACATATGATTTTAAAGTCCGAATATTTTTAGTAGCCCCAAAAATATTTTAATAGGATTCTTAAATAAACTATAGTATGATTTTCGATCATTTGAACATAGTTCATAACTAAAAGCGTTAATTTTTGTCCTCAGTTTCACATATACATATAAATATGTTATGAAGGTTTAAGATTGCTTTATCAAAAAAAAAAGGTTTAAGATTGCCCACTCATATAATAATAACAAAATTACAGGTAAGAATGTATTGGTTTCGCTTGCTCTGTTTTTATGTTCCTGATTTGATATTTATTTGCATATATTCACAATATAATAAGTAGTATGATGGTTAATTTTTAATATTGTTATTGTCTTAAACTAACAGATACGTTTGTGTGTTGTGGAGAAAAGAAAAAGAATCATAGCATGTTAAATAATTAATCTCTTTTTCATGTCGGTATCCAAACTTAATTATGACCTTGAAACTATATTCCCATATACTGTATGTTGACAAAAATATAAAAACAAATCCCTACTGAGTGATTGGTTAAGTAGTACACAAATTGATATGTCTACGCCGAATTCCACACATACTACTACTATAAGAAGTTACTTAACCCTTTGCAAGCTAACATTTTCAAGGCTTTATTCATCCTTTTGTCCACTGTAGGGACAAATAGCTTTGGTATTAATTTTTAATTTTTTAAAAATAATATTTCTCAAAAGAGTAGAAATGGGTTTTGACAAGTATCGTCATCGAGCTTTTTCTAGCATTAACAAAACGTCTGTTTTAAAGTTGTTTACTTCCAAACATAAGNAATTTTAAAAAAAAAAAAAAAAAAAAAAAAAAACATAAGTCGCTAAATTGACGGTTAGAAAACCTATATGAAATCAGTCATACGTGCAAAAAAACTAGTATTATGTTCGGACCAAAAAGTTATTTATTAAGCGATTTATGTTTTTTTGGATCCGAACATAATACTATACAAAAAATATATACCTACGATCAGCGAAACTCTGTAGTTTTAAAATAAACTAATATAGTATATAGGAGTAATATCCAAACATCTATGAATTTTGTAACAATGATGCTAATCAGGTAACATTAAACATCTATCAATTTTGTATTCGTATACTGTATTTTAAGTTTTTAACTTACGATTATAGTTTAAGAATCTAACTGTAAAACGTAAAAGCTAAATTAATTGAAAAGGAAATTTGGACCGTCATCGTACGGACATCGCACGTGCAAGAGTGCGTGCTCGATGCGCATGTGGATCCCATGTAAAACTGCAAGATGGGATGTAAGGTCGACACGTGTCATTTTATATATTTCTTTTTTTTTGTAACACTTATGTCATTTTATATATTTCTATTGTACTTCAATTATCAATTTTTTTTTGAAATAAACAATGTTGGTTTAAGTAAATAAGTGAGGCCTGACGTTAATTAGGCATCCTATTAATCAATTTGTCCCGCAGCATTCACTGGAACGGGTAACAAAAGTAACTAGGATTGGATCTGCCTCCTGGGAAATTTACAGATTATATTTGTAAATAAATAATTAATTAAAAATATATTAAACCAAAACTATTTATAATTTAAAATTATTTATTAAATCAATATTTATAATCGTATAGATTCTAATCATTGTGATTCTTTTTATAATAGGTTTATGAACTATTATACTTCTTCATTCTAACATAAAACTTTCAAGATATTTATAATATTTTATTTATATATTTAATTTTAAATGTTTGATCAAATATATTTTTTTTGAAATATATAGAAAATTGAATCAATTATAATATATCAAAAATTTAAATCGTTATAATCTTTTTTTACTTTATCAATGATTTAAATTTTTGTATTTATAATATTTATTTTTTGATAAAAGTTATAATATTATAATTATTTATGCAAGTTAAACTATTTCAAATATTTTGATATAAATATTTTTCAAATTTTTCACATCAAAATATTTTTAATATTTGGTTTAATCATATGGTTCCATGAAAAAAATTCATATTAAACCAACAATATTATAAAGTTTGATGCTTATTAAATCAATATATTTACTCTTATAGTTTCTTATCATTTTCTTTTTTTATAATAGTCTAGTGAACCACCCACACATCTTTATTTTTAGTGTGAAACTTTGAAGAACTCATATTTTTATAATTTGATAAATTGATATTCATTTTTAAAAATCCAAATTACAACTTCTAGTATACAAAAATCTATTTTTTATTAATATATAGATGATGTAATAATTTATTATTTTTACAAAATTTAGTTCAACCAAAAAATGAGAGAAACAAATATTGTATTTAAGAAAAATAATTAATATAATATATTTGTAAGAAATGAAAAAAATAATAATATCTTCATAATTAAATATTGATTTATGTATAAATATGTATAAATATTGATATAACTTATTTTAATTAGATTTGTAATCATAGTGAGACAAATAAGACTTACTATACAATGGCATATTATGTAATTCTCTAGTAAAATTTGTGTAAATTAAATTTGACCTTTAGAGTGAACCTGGTGTTGACATATCAGCATGGTAGTGATGTAAATAATACATAAAGTGAAAGTTATTTCTTATAAATGATTCTCTTTTAATATATAAGGGATATGTACTCATTGTCTTCGTGGCATTGTTTTTGGCCATAATGTATTTCTTCATTTTCATTTGGGGTGATGTTTACATCTTTTCTCTTCCAACTTAAATGAAAGTTTTATTTTTCAATACAGAACATAATCTATTTTACAAAACTTGTATTACAATAAATTAATAATTATGTTGGTATTATTTTTTACTATTTCATACTTAAGAAAAACACACAAAACCATATTGAAACATTTTATAACATTTTAGTAATCTTTCATAAACCATTCTTCTTATTCTTTTTTTTTTTTTTTGACAATGGTCTTAAACAAAGTAAAAGGTGATAATTTGAAAATATTTTAATTATTATCAAAAACACATGCATTAATGGACTATAGTATAATTTAGCTTTTGATTATGTATAAATGAGTTTATCCAGCATTGCTAACTTAACCTAGTATTATTACTTTTAAGATTGGGGGGATTAAAATGTATCTACTATATATGTAATTAGAAGGCTATAAGCTATAGTTTGACCTAGCAATTCATTTTAAAAGTGTAACTTTAATGTATGTTATAAACATCATACTATTGTTTTAACTAAAGACATACCATCTTTTTTAGTTTCGCTTTGAATCTCGTAAATGATAAAACTAAATCTGAGAGATTTACTTATTTATAGTACTGCAAAGTTTGACAAGTGGTGTGTGGTCAGTGACTCAGTGGTGTGAAGTCTCTTTTTACCCAACGCAAAAGGGATACAAGTTGCATAGTGAAACGTATATAAACAGAGATGGAAAAAAGTATCATAAAAGAATGCAAAGGCAAAGATATTGCGTTTTGTTAAAAACAGGCTTCACTATGAAAAGCGGAATCATAACGTAATAATAATAATTGTTATTGTTACAAAATAAAACTTGCTTGAGAGAGAGAGAGAGAGAGACAGGAGAAGGTAAGAAAAAAAGAAGGTGTCTGAAAGATTCCGAATCCGCCAAACATTTCAGTTCTCAAAGCACATGCATGCCGTTATCTTTCTTCCTTAGCATTGATCTCTTTTCCTTTGCTTTTGTCCTCTCATCTTTGCGAGCATTGTGGAGTTGTTTTATATTCAGACATCCTTTTAATCTTATATATGTACTACCTCGAAGCTAAGTAACTAATTTATGGTCCTTTGTTACTAGCATTGCATAACAATGTAACGTCCATGAATCAACTAAAAAGGTTAAAGTCTTATGGAATAGAATGATATTTACAAATTTTGTTTTTTAATTAAAAAAACATAGAACACCGATCTTTCTTTCTTTCAGTTTGTTACTCTGATTTCCAAAAGTTAATTGATTAGATATATATCATCAATCTCGAATCTACATAAATTTTGTATGATAGTGATAAGAACCAACATAATCGTCGAAATATTTCATGGTAGACCCAATCAAAGTTTGTGTCTCTTCATAAAAAATATATATTTTATATTAAAAGAATATTTGAAATTTGTTACAGTAACGGATTTTTCTTGTACAGAGTTCGGTAGAGGTCGTAGAACAGAGACTACACTCGTAAAAGGATTTATTTTAATCGTATATTATACAATCAGGATATGTATATTTTGGTCACTCAGAGGGGAAAACTCGATGAAAATGTTGTAAGAAGGTGGGTTGAAAAATTAGCTTTTTACAATTAGTTGTGGAATCCTTTAATCAAACTGGAAAATTAAAAGCCAAAAGAAGTTTTGCCAAATTAATTCAAGGTGGATTCTGGTGACAAGTCAATTTCACTTTAGCAATGTTATATAATAATATATAAATAAATATGGAAATATAAAACAATTTGTATGCAGGTATCCTCTAGCAATTTTCCATTTTCAGTTAGATATGAACATTTTTCTCACTTGTTGGGTTAGGTACTTAGTAAAGTTCTTAGAATCAAACTCGATAATAACAGAAAGAAACCCATCTCCTATATGCTTTGTATATAACTAATTTAGTTATAAAAAAAAACATTGGCATAAATGTGAAGTTAGATAAGTATAGGTGGTTTGCTCGTAATCCATAATTAAGGTCACTTAATTAATTGAAAACAGTTGCCTAATGTTCGTTGAGTATCCATATCAAAGACATTGAAAAATTAAAAAATATAAAACTAGCAACAGATGATCATAAGACCCTTTTTGTTTTTCTCTCAGCAAAATTCTTAAATTAGTACCACTATTTGTAAGATATCACCCATACAATTACGTTTACAATCAGTTGTCGCGGCGACCAACAGAAATATAGAGTAATTAACTATGCTGTTTAAGATCTATGGATGTTTATTCAAAGACTCGACTGTTCTAGCTACTAACATCGAACGTTTGAAAAGAAATCCACTAATCAATGAAGGAGAAAGAGAAACTAGGAAGACAATTCTATATATCTTCGATGGTTCGTCATGTGGGTCAGATAAGTGTCAGTGCAAACAATTGGGGTCAATTTAATTTTTTTATAAAGTTAGTCTTAAAAAGATGTGTTATTTTTTTTCTTTTATATAATAATGTGTATGTTCTTGAAGTTCTTCTTCTGTTTTTCTTTTCTTTCCATAAAAGGGGTATTTTTTGAATATCTTATTGAAAAACATATTACTTTTTTTTCCAAAGTAATTTAGCCATTTTCAAGGATTTATCTAGGAGCTTCTCAAACAAATGTGATCGTTTATATCTACAAACAACTCATACAAATGTGATTATGTTTGGAAACCTATAGCGATTAACAAAATAAATATGTATCTTACTATCTTATATCCTAAGCTAATCGCTATAGTTTTCCAAACATAATCAGAAGATATTCTCAAATACTTATGGACACGTTGCGCGTTATGTGCCTCACATATACACAAGTTACGATATCAACTGATTTTTGTTTTACACACTGCCACTCGTTCATTATAAAGGAAACATACGTAAACCTTTTCTTTTTACAATCACATCAAAACTGATGTTGCAACTTCGGGGTCGAGAATTTTCTGTCTAGCTTTGTACGGTCATGGACTTTTCCTTCGGTACTAAGGCAACAATGTGAACATTCATTATACATGCACATTCAAACATGTATTAGTGTTAACCGATTTTTTTTGTTTGTTAAGATATTCGTAATATTTATTGGTCCGAGAAAATGTACCGACTGATTAAAGTTCAAGATTTTGCTTACTAAACTGATTAATTATGGGTACGTCATGTAATAAACCAAGACCATGGTGGATTGTGGATTGACGAATATAATAACCTACTTAAAACAAATGTAAACGGAAGGGATATTCTTTTATTTAAGAGAAATGCTTTAGAATATATGTGAATTATAGAAGTATTTTCTTTTTAAACCAAGCCCAAAGAAAAATTAAACGAAAAAGATAATGTAAAAAATAATCTCTTACGAACAAGTTCTAGACACCAGAATATCGGACATGCATGATATATCATATCTTGGATCATATCAAAACCAGATTCGATCTAGACTATATACACAGAGAGTATATGCACTGATCATATATAATATTTTATATCCCATATATATCTACACACATATATACATGATACATAACACAAATTATACGACCGTTACTTAGTATACGTCTCCTTATAATTAAAACTTTGAACATGGCCTCTTGAATTTTTTTTTTTTTTTTTAATGCACAAACTTAGAGTTGAATCTAAAATTACAATAAACACAACCAAATTAAAATAGAAAAATAGAAATAACAAGATAAATTCAGAATAACTACAATAGATTGATTCTTCTTTTGAAATAGAAAAAAAATTCTGAATACAAGATCCATGTCCAAATTTCTTGCTTGAAGCTAAGAACAAAACACCACCAAACACCACAGACTTCAACAATTCTCTATGTCTCAGTTTTTGTTGCTTAGAATTCGTGTCTCGTATCTATAGAAGACAAAGCCACAACAATATCATCGACATATCAAATATTAAATTTTGATCACTTTTCTAAAGGAGATGCCTAATTGCTAAACAAAAAGACGACGGATACGTGTTTTGAGGTTCATGCACTGCTAAAAAGATATACTCCATTTTATAGTCGCTGAAACTGTTGTCGAAGTTGCATGGATTTTATCGAATTATTTGTTTAATCCCTAACTATAATGATATATATTAATGAGCTAGGTTGTCAAGTTGTGTGAATAGCGATACTTAAATTGATCAAGGACCACAAAATTATAATTGTGTTTGGGTTGTATTTGATGGTATTTTGTCTAATAATTTCGATAAAAAATATCGTTAAATAAAAAGGATTAAGGCATTAAGACACCATTAAACCATCCTAATTCTGTATGAATGCGACAGATCTTGTCGTAGTTTATAGTGAGATAATTAACCAAAGTTGGACTTTAGGAGAAAACGATTTGTATTAAGGGTATCATGACTGTACGTTGATATGAAATATATGTCCAACATGACAATTGATTAAACATATCATGTTCTATGTAAGTTAAAAATGAAAAATACGCATAGTGATAGAAAAACAAAGGAAGTAAGAAAGACAAATGGTAGGGTTGGTCGGGAGGGGCAAAGTCTCCAGAGTGAGTGAAGGAGGGCTTAGAGCAGCCGACATCGAATCTATAAAGCTAGGAAAAATCTCGAAAATACCTTATCACATATATACGCGCATCTGAATATATTTTTTTCTTTTCTTAATTTAGTTTCAGTTCAGCTTTTTTCTTTTTTGAACTTAAATTCCAGCTTTTCTTCAAACAAAAGGTAGCTTCTTCTCCATCTAGAAGACTAGAACCATCATTTTTCCTAATGAAAAAAAAAAAACAACATTTTCTTGTATTTATTTAGACATTTATTGCTCTTAAGATTCAGAACTGTTAGGACCAAATCTGATATAAAACAGTTTCAACTATTTGAGAGACTACCTGATAGGCTGATATATGTTTTATGTTTATCAAAATTTATCTAGATGAAATTGATTTGGCCTTCTGGTCAAACCCTTCACGTCACCAAGGCTTAGAGTGGGGAGTAAGTAAATAAGTTGTAAAATCCACCAGTCTAAAGATGAAGAAAAACTATTTGATTTAATCTTATTACAACTCTATTGGGCCTAATTATGGGCCGAATTCAGTTATGGATCAACATAGTTTGTAACAATCCACAGAGATCTGAGCACTTCAACTTCCAGGCAATGCAAATTTAGCGAAGTAAACTACAAATCAGAAAAATATCCAAATATGTTGGGGATATTTTGAGGCTGGAAAATTGGATAACGAAGGAACGTTTCCGAAGCCATTTACCCATCATATCAGTTTTTGGACCGATAAGGTATTCGATTATCAATGGGCCCATCATTGACATTGACTTCTAAGCTACATTATGAGTTTCCACTTGCTTTTTATTTCACTTATTGCTGTCTTTTTATTTCCTCTTGGTCACAGACTACTACTCAGATTTTTCTCTTTTTCTTTGCTAATTTCACTTATTGTAGTCTTTTTTTATAACTTGACCCATAATAAATATCAAATTCGGTTATCAGAATTAAAATGTATGTGAACATGTTATAAATAATACTGATAAATTCTGATATATCGAAAAGAACAAAAAAAACAAAAAAACAGAGTCGGTGTTTCTCATAGGTTCTACGACCTTATCCAAAGCCATCTAGGCGGTTATTACATCGGCTGCCGGCAATTGATGACCTGTCGACCTTTTATGGTATCTCTCATTCTCACGTCACCATGACTATATGATTAGATTACCTTTTTTACCCTTCCATCTCAGTTTTAATTTCTGCAAATACAAAATACAAATACAAATATGTGAATCAACACGTCGACGAAATCAAATCATTTTATTATCAGTTTTAGGTGAATTATTCCGTACAATTGTTTATCACTTGAATATTTTTTTTTTTGTTCGAGTCATAATAGTTGGTTGATCTTCGCTTGAAGTATAAGTAATTGACGGTGTCCAGTTTGTAAATACTGAACAAACCACTGATCTAATCAAGTTTAATAACCTAAAATTATTTAATTATTTCATCTACATCAAATACCTTTTCGTATAGAAATGTCAAAGCCTACGGATCACTATTTTATTTTAGTTGTCAAAAAAAAAAAAACAACAACACTGACATTTTCAATTTACGAAAGTTAAAGTTAGCCTTTTAATTTGACTTGTATTATCTGTTTAGACTAATTTTTTATCATAGATAAATGAAACTGAAAGAATATTTTGGTCTGCATAACAAATACAACAGTCGGTAGGTACTCAAAAAGAGTGATTATTTTTCATCACTAATCTTCAATGAAACAAATTTGGTGAAAGGGTAAAATCGGTAATCGAAGCAAAAAATGGGTCGATAAAGGGTGACCCAGAGATTCCCTCACTCTTTTGATCTCTCAAGTTTCAAGTGAAGAATCTCTCTCTATCTTCTTCTTCTTCCATCCTCCGTTTGATCCTCTTCGCTCTTTTGGCTTATCAAAACTCTTGGATCCTTCTGCTTGATCGATCCGTTCGACTCTCTGTTACTACTGTTTATGCCTTTCGCAATCGTCTGGCTCTGATCTGTTATCGATCTCCGATTCCAATTTGTCGCTCACGAAAATCGTAAGTGAATAAAAACTAGATTTTAGACTCTTTCTAATTATTGATCATCGATTCAACAAACTTTTTTTTTTTTTTTGGATATATATCGTAAATCCGATGATTAAATGATATCAATGTCAGTCCAATTCCAATACACCGATCATTGACTTTTTTTAGTTGGAATTTCTGGGAATCTGTTGTTGTTTCTGAAATTTCAATCCTTTGTTTTGTTCCTCTGTAAAATCGAAAGGAAGAAGAAAGGATGAGGACGCTTCAATCGCCAGCTGTATGCCCTGCGATTCGTCCAGGACAAGTGAGTGCATGCGCTTCGTCGTCGCTCGTCAGCTACACTGCTCTGAAACCGACGCAGTTCTGGGGAAATCGAACAAAAGGAGGAGGCATCGTCACCAAGTCTCGCGGCGTCACCACAACAGTCATCGCTCTTCGCTACAAGAGTAGTAGCAGCATCAAGTGCGTTTTCAGCTCCCACTCTGATTCTGATGGTAACGGAAGCACCGCCGAGAATTTCAACGAGAACGATGAGGAGTTCGTCAACTCTAGTGTAGTTGAAGCTCGTAAGCTAGTGGGATTATTCTGATTTTGATTTTTTTTTTTTTTTTTTCCGAATTTGATTGATTGTTGTGTATTTTTTTTTTTTTGAATAGTTGAGGTAACGAGTGGAGCAGAAGGTTTCATGGTGAAGATGAGAGACGGAAGGCAACTAAGATGTGCTCATAACAATCCACAAGGAGGTCATTTGCCAGATTATGCTCCACATCCTGCGATTGTGTTGAAAATGGAAGATGGAACTGGTCTTCTCCTTCCTATCATCGTGTGTACGTGGAAACTGTGTATTGACTAGCTTAGTTTTGATGATTTTTACTTGATTTGGTGATTTCTTTGTTGCAGTGGAGATGCCTAGTGTGTTACTGATGGCAGCAATGACGAATGTCCAAATTGTATGTTTTTTATATCTCTCTTGTTTTGATATGTTTATACCAAAGAGAGATTTATGGTGTTTTTATTTTTGGTTTATTGGTTGTAGGCAAGACCAACCATGTATCAAGTGGTGAAGGAAATGGTGGACAAGATGGGTTACGAAGTATGTCTTTTTTGGTTTCAGTCTCTGTAATCTCATTATTCTCATGGAACATATCATTTCAATGAAAATTTGCTTGACTTGTCTACAGGTTAGACTTGTTAGAGTCACCAAAAGAGTCCACGAGGCGTATTTTGCTCAGTTGTTCCTTTCAAAGGTTTGCAAATGGTGTCTTCTTTCTATGCAAACAATCTTCATTTTCAGTCTTGGAAGCTCAGATATCAGTTTTGGGGACAATGTTGCAGGTGGGCAATGCGTCTGATTGTATCAGCTTCGATCTTCGGCCTTCAGATGCAATTAATATAGCTGTTAGATGCAAGGTAACAAAAACATAGATGCATATAGATATGTTTATACATATCATTGAGATTTATACAAATCTGTTTAAAATTGTGTTGATTCTTGTGTAGGTACCTATCCAAGTGAACAAATACCTTGCGTATAGTGATGGAATGAAAGTCATCGAGTCACGGAAGCCATCAACGACTCCGGCACCTGCTTCAGATGGTTTATTATTTACTGAACAAGACCGGTACGTTTTCAGTTTCAGACACCTAAAGATCACATCTTCTTGCTGTGAGTTTTGAGTGTCGGAAATTAAAAACTTGGTTTTGACATTTGCGCAGACCAAATGGTCAGGCTTGTCTTGATACGAAAGAGTTCAATATTTTGAGCAACATGATGCAAGCTGTTAATGAAGAGAAATATGATGAAGCCGGTAAGCTTATAATCCGTATTTTCATGTACATTTGCGTTGGTCGTCGTTGAGACTTGAGACTGGTTATTGGTCTAAATATCGATACATTGTTGGGTTTATGATTTGCAGCTGAGTGGAGAGACAAACTTGGCCAGTTTCGGGCGAAACGCAACCTGAAGAAATACACATAAAGAGGTACGGGAAAATGAACGAAAGTTTCATCTAAATGACAGTATCATTCGTCGATACTTATGTATTTTTCTTTTGCTTCGGACAGTTCTATCGACAAAGTATTGTCTGTGTACATAATAAGAAGAAGAAGGAAGTCAGTGTCGGGATCAAAGTGGATGAAGAAGCAGTGTCTCGAGATCGAGGAATGCTTCTACACTTGCCCATTTCCCTTTTAAACAAAAAAATGTAAAATTTATTGTTAATATACATATGTAACGTGATGTGTACATATTACTACTTATTAATCTATGCCTTCTTACTTATGCAAGTTAAGCTCACTCTGGTTTGGTTTTAAGTTTACTCTTTGTCGGCAATCGGCATTGTTTGTTTTCGTGCTTCTTTCTTCTTCATTACGTTAATGGGAAGCAAGTTAACTGCAGCTCTTGGTACCAAACAAAAGCAAGTTATTGGTATTATTAATTTATTATGTGACCGGGTTTTTAAGTGAAGTGACTTAAGGTTACTGTAAACAAATTCCAATTACATTGAAATAAGAGAAATTCTAGATGACATTGCCGACATACAGTGACTTTAAAGTTAAACTAATCTTGAAAGTAAAACAGAGTAGTTCTTTTCTCATTACGACTTCGGACTAATACTTTGGGTTTGGCTGAAATAAGCTATAAAATTCAATTATAAAAAGCTATTATAAACCAAGTGAATACTTCAGGTGAATCATAATGATGCGCAAGTCTTTAACATTGTGGATTTATGTTATTCATGTAGCTTTTAGCTTTTGCTATTAGTTTCCTTTTCGTTTTGGTTTTATTTATTTAGTTTTCATATAAATAGTTTTTTTTTTCTTTTGAAATGTCAATTGATGATGATAAATGATATTTTCCAGTAAAAAACAAAAAGACAAAGCTATATCAGTCGAATAAAGATATCTCAACAATATATGATCCACAGAGCAAATTGTATGACAGCCACTTGTCAGAAATGGGCTCTATATACATGTAAGAAGACAACACATCATATTACTTAAACAAAAATGATATTTTCTTGTTTTTTGGATTACGCATCATATATGACCAACTTACTAATATCGTTTATGTTTTAGATAAACACCATAGTTACAATCATGCCAAAGCTGGTTTAAGAAGAAAGAACGGAAAAAAATTACCGACGGTGGTTGTGTTTCCGGCAACAATTAAACCACGTTTTAAGTATCTAACGCAATATTTTTACTCAATTAAGGAAGTTTCTAAATTATTAAAATCATAAAACCCATCACTTTACTTCTCCCTCTTACGTCTCTTTCAATTTCCCCTCTATTCCTCTTCTCTCTCTCTCTCTCTCGGCTCCGCGATACCGAATTTCCAGAGTTTCTGGGATTCGCTGGGATTCGCCGGAATTGTTTTGCGAAATTCCAATCGCTTCTCCATCATGTCAGGCCCTCTCGATCGATTCGCGATGCCTTGTGAGTGTTTTCTCACCCCCATTTCCTCCGATTATCGATTGAAATTACGCAATTCGAAGTTCTCATCTTACACAGGAACTCTAGTGTTTGAAGTTACGGAAATCGGATTGTAGATTGATGGAAAATGAGTTTGTTTCAGGTTTTGAAGGATGTTCGAGCAACGACGAGAGAAGAGAACGGAGATCGGATTTCGAAGTCTCGGAGGATGAGAAGAAAACCAGAATCGGGAGTTTTAAGAAGAAAGCAGCCAAAGCTTCGAGCAAATTGCGACACTCGCTGAAGAAAAAAGGAAGCAGCAGGAGAGGAAGCACTGATCGGACTTTCTCTCTCACCATCGAAGACATTCACGACGTCGAGGAACTGCGAGCTGTCGACGAATTCCGAAACCTACTCGTCTCCGAGAATCTCCTCCCTCCAAAGCTCGACGATTATCACATCATGTTGAGGTGATTTTCCCATCTTCCCGATTCATATGATTGCTTGTATGTATTGTAACTTGTAGATGATGAAATCTCTCTCTGCAGATTCCTGAAAGCGAGGAAGTTTGATCTTGTGAAAACCAAGTTAATGTGGAGCAACATGGTTCAATGGAGAAGAGAGTTTGGCACAGACACAATTTGCGAGGATTTCGAGTTTGAAGAGGTGGATGAAGTTTTGAGATACTATCCACAGGGATATCATGGTGTTGACAAAGAAGGAAGACCTGTTTACATTGAGAGGTTAGGGAAAGTGGATGCGGCTAAGCTCATGCAAGTCACCACGTTGGAGAGATACATAAGGTATCATGTTCGAGAGTTTGAGAAAACTGTGACCATCAAGTTTCCAGCTTGCTGCATTGCTGCTAAGAGACACATTGACTCTAGCACCACCATTCTCGACGTCCATGGCGTGGTACGCAATAAAAAACTTTGAATGATTTCTGATAGTAATCTCTTCTTTGTGCAGTGTTGTTCTTAGTGTCCTGCTTCTTTGTTACTTAGAATTCTGTTTTTTTTTTTTTTTGCAGGGCTACAAGAATTTCAACAAGCCTGCAAGGGATCTCATTATTCAGCTGCAAAAGATTGATAACGATAACTACCCTGAGGTATGAGAGCTGGATGCCTTTGATTTCTTAACGAAAACTAAATGTGTGTTGTTTTCGACTGAGTTTAATTATAACATATGTGCAGACACTTCATCGAATGTACATCATCAATGCTGGTGCGGGTTTTAAGCTCCTTTGGGGAACGGTGAAATCATTTCTTGATCCGAAGACAGTCACCAAGATTCATGTAAATTTTCACCTTTCTCCATCCACATTTCCGCGCGTTATATGAAAGATTATTTTACTCGCATGTCGATTTTGTACATCTGATAGGTTGTTGGTAACAAGTACCAGAACAAATTACTTGAGATCGTTGATGCAAGGTAGAGAAACTCTCAGTCCTCAGTTTTTACTTGTTTATTCGATTGTCATGAGTCCCAAAACATGATTTACCTCTTTAACCATGTTTGGAACTTGTTCAGTCAGCTGCCAGATTTTCTTGGTGGCACTTGCACTTGTGTAGATCAAGGTGGTTGCATGAGATCTGATAAAGGTCCATGGAAAGACCCTGAGATACTAAACGTAATTCGATTTTTTCCACAGCTTATTGTTTACTGCTTGTTCGGTTAATTAGATTAGCAGTAACACAAAATACCTAACTGATCTTCCCCCCAACCTGTAGATGGTTCAAAGTGGTGGAACACTGTGCAGGCATGCATCGCTTCTAAACAGCGTCTCTCGTGTGTCCTCATGCGATAAGCCATCTTTTTCTGGGGTAAAAGTCTTCTGTACCTACTTTTAGATACCATACTTGTTTTTGATAGTTTGTTAACATAATATTTGTATCTAAGAGTAACATTGTGGTCTCTACTTTTGGCTCAGATAAAAGTAAGCGACACCTCAACAGCGGAATCAAGCTCTGAGTTGGAAGAGATGGCTTCTCCAAAAGCTAACAAGGAGAGTCATGTTCCCAAGTTGACTCCTGTTTGTGAAGATGTAAGAGTTTCTTGTGAATTCACCACAGTCTGTATTCAGATTTACTTTACTTAACTTCCGGACTTTTACCTTCAGATTAGGACCGTCGGCAAATCATCATATCTTACTGATTCATCCGAGTATGACTCACCGATGGTGGACAAAGTTGTGGATGTTGCTTGGATGGCTAATGAAAAGCCAAAGACTTCACAAGGTTAAAAAAAGAGCTTGATGCTAACTACTAATTAACGCAAAGTCTCACTGTGATGGTATGTGTTGATGCAGGTTCCGAGTACACACCCGGTTGGGAAAAAACAGGACCGGTTGGTAATATCTGGAGGTGGATAACCGCGTTGTTCGTAAGCTTGCTTACGTTTTTCGTATCTATGGCTCTCCCAGAGAGTAAAGGAGCTACTCAGTCTAATTCTTCGGTTGATCAACCACTCGCTAGAGAGTCTCGTCCTCCTTCACCGGCTTTTACAACAGTGAGAGAGAGTAATCTGATTTCTTCGGTTGTAAACAGACTTGGAGATCTTGAGAAACAAGTAGAGACACTGCACTCGAAGCGACACGAGATGCCACGTGAGAAAGAAGAGTTGCTTAATACAGCTGTTTATCGCGTTGATGCGCTTGAAGCAGAGCTCATCGCTACCAAAAAGGTGATAGCAATAAGAAAGTTTCCCTGTTCCAAGTGTATATATTAGCTTGATAGTTGATACTCTCTTTGATGAATCAGGCTTTACATGAGGCTTTAATGAGACAAGATGATCTTCTGGCTTACGTAGACCGGGAAGAGGATGAGAAGTACCAACGGGTAAATCAATTATTGATTTATTTCACCAACCCATAAATTTGTGTTGTTTTCTTTATTGAGTTACTGTAATATGATATTTTTTGTTGTAAAAAATGCAGAAAAAGAAGATGTGCTGATGAAGAAGAGAGAGAGAGCTCGGGTTACTAGTTATGATGACTTATGAGAAATGGTGGTGCTCTTCTACGTATATGAGTAGGTTGATAAATTCGTATGTTCCATTTACGGAACAATGTTTTATTTTATGTAAAAAAATTAGGTTTCCTAAGAAAAGATTTGATACTTTTTGGGGGAAATTCAGAAGACTGTTTCAGTTAATATTCACCGTACATCTCTATTTATACCAGAGACCATTTTCTCTCAGTCCAAGAGAAATTAGCATCTACCATTAATTTACAGTAATTTACCTTTTGTTCTAAAACTAGAAACTGTTTAACCGATTAATCATGGGCTAATCTCATAGTCAGCCCAAGTGTGTAACACGAAAAAGGAAAAAGAACTCAGGCGGTTTCAAGCTTGTAAGAGAAAGGCACGTTGTTCAATACTATAATCTCCAAACGGCATGGTGTGTGAGTAAGTAAAATATCCCACATCGGAACATTACGCGAAGTTGATTGGTTTCGTTTAGGTATAAAATAAGGGCCTCTCCCTCGAAGAAAATTATCTTTGCGCTTGGGGCAATGACGCAGCTAATGAGGTACTAACCGAGGCGCGTCTATTGCTGGTTGAAAACTATTTCCAAACCCCCTCCTGGGCCTGAGCTTGTCTTGGGCCTTCGAGAATTTCTGGAAGGGCTCCCTTCGGGGTAAAGCCCTACAATATTCTAGTCAAACTTTTTCTTTTAAAATATATATTTACATTATAGTAAAAATATTTGTTATTCCGGTTTACGTAATATATTTACCTCATAGTTAGAATATTTTTTTCTTTTTAAGTTGCTGCGTTTTTGTATATATCATTGGTTAAAAAATAAAATCATGATATTAAATGTAAGTTTTTAGTTAGAAAAATGAATCATTTATGACATATGAAAGTTCTTTCAAGCAAACATGTATCCTCTTTGGTTTCGTTTCGAAGCTGATTTGAAATTCAACATATATCCTCTCTGCTTCGTGCAACTAGGTATATAGTTTACCCACTGTAATATATGTATATAGTTTGGTATAATCGGAAGATACTAGGTAATCTAAACTAATCACAGATTCTTTTTGGGATAATTAAAGTAGTTACCATCTATAATGACAAACAGACAAAATATGATCGAAATCGCATTAAACAGCTAAATAACTAAATAAGAATAATTCTTTTATTGGATCAATAAGGAGTGTTATGGGATCACAATCAGTAACAGTATCAAGCATGTGTGGACTTATAAACACTTACGAAAATTATCATAAAGAATGTTTGTCTTGTTCAGCAAATTTGGTTTCAGCAAACTTTATTTATTGCAAGTCTACGTCTGTAGACCTTAAGAAAAAACAAAAAATGATACCAAATTCTTTGTTTATACATCAAAAATTTAGTAAAATTTGCTTCATCGTCATAAAACATAACCATCAGAGATGGAAAAATAGCACAGCGAGTTTAAAAGGTCACCGGCATCTAGATTTTTTTAAAACGAT
Source organism: Noccaea bulbosa (assembly GCA_900406535.1). Taxonomy (NCBI): domain Eukaryota; kingdom Viridiplantae; phylum Streptophyta; class Magnoliopsida; order Brassicales; family Brassicaceae; genus Noccaea; species Noccaea bulbosa. Next base: position 41,033 of record OVBJ01000405.1, on the reverse strand, counting down.
CCTGAAATATAGGGAACCATTTTTTTTCAGTCATCTGAGGTTTTCAAGTGTTAGCAGGAGCCATAGCCAGAGGCACCACCACCACCACCAACGAGCCTTGGTCTACAATCTATGTCAAGCTCCTGAACAAGATCCCTCTTCTTCTCCATTATAAACGTCTCTACCTTCAAACGAAACTCCTCGCTGCTCAACCTCTCTAACGCCGAATTCGCCGATTCCGACCTCCGATATTCCATCGCCACCGGCCGGAATCTACTTTCCTTCTTCTTCTCCGATTTCGTCCTCCTGTAAATTTCCTTTACATCCGTCGAAACCGCCTCCACTACCACCTCCGGGAAAAACGCCGGAAAGATTTGCTTCCTCGAATCATCATCATCTTCCACCTTCTCGTCGGCGGAGGCGGTTACGGTTATAGCGGACGAAGAAGAAATGTGTTGATCTGGTTCGGCAACAGTACTACTACAACTTCTCTCGTCATCTTCCAATTTCTCGGCGGAGGCGGTTACGTTTACGGCGGAGAATGAGGTGTATCGGTCGTATAGATCTGGCGCGGTGCTAACACTAATGCTCTCGTCGTCGCGATCGCGAGAGAGGACGAAAATCAAAGCGACGATCAGGTTAACGAAGACGAAGACGACGGAGCGATTAGTTACAATGACGACCGCGGTCCGGTAAAAACAATCGCCGGCGGTTTGCAGTGTATACGCCACCGTCGGAAACCACAAGTAGCATAACGAAGCTAATGCGACTCCTCGTAGAATGTATCGGAAGCTTATACGGCTGTTGTATCTCCTCATCGCTTCCGCTTTCTCCGCCTCTTCGCCGCCGTGCTTCGTTATTTTTTTTTTTTTTTTTTAAATGAAGTTTGTTTTGTTTGCTTTCCGTGAAAATGGAAACAGCGAAGTTATAAATGCGTTGCGTTGCTCTCTGTTGATTTTAGTTTTGAGAAATTTAATACGATGAAGATTTTAGATTATTCTTTGGGAACGTGAAACGGGAAATTAACGATTCTATAAATTAAAATTCTAGGGAAACTGAAGCGATCGAGAAAATATTTGATTGGAGAAGGAAGATATATATATATATACACTGGCACTGATATATATGGATATATGATCGCGAGAGTGGTCTTTTTATATTAGACAGAGGATCCTTTATGTTCCCCTTTGCCTTTTGCTAATCAAATTAATATTGTTTGGTTTTTTTGTTTTCTTCCAAATTATTGTTTTAGAAAAATATATTTTTGTGGACACTCTAAACCAATAACAATAGCACAAAGAAAACTGTTTCTTTATATGTTTTTAAGTATTCAAATCTAGGAAAGAAGTTGGAGAATTCTTTTATGTTCAAAATGGTTTGTCTCCCTGTCTTGTCAATGGAAACAATGATTAGTTGTTTATCTAATTGCCATAACTAAATTAATATGCTATCAGTACAAGATTTTCTCTATATGGAAACTTGCATGTCGATAGAGAGATCCATTATTATAAATTATAAGTTCACTTGAAGATATCGTATATACTGGATATATTTCTCAACTTACTATAAATTAACGATGCCAATCTCAGTATCTTTAACAAAATATTCGACTGTATATTTGAAAAAAAAAACAAGTAATTCAGTGGGATTAATTGATATAAGTTGGTTTACATGCATGGACATTTAAGCAAAAAAGCAGCCTCACGAAGCCACTTGTAAACTTTCAAACAGACACGTGAAACTCACGCGCCGGCAAAGTAAAAGAAGATCAAACTTATCCACTCACACACAAAGGTACAAGACTGCTCACATTAACGAGGTTCATGGATTTTCGATGGAAATGGTCGAGACTCACGTGAGATGAGGAGTCACGTGCAGCACAAAGAGCACTTCTTAGTTCTTACACATAGTGGTATAGTATACGCAAATATTGTTGTTAATCGTAATAGCTCAATTCATGATTATTATTAGTATAAATATAAAATAGCGTTTACAGGAGACAAAGACTGGTTTGGTACCTCAACAGAGCTTAACACTGTCTGATCTTGGCGTCTCCCCGAAACAAAACGATTGCATTATTTCGACAAATAAATAATTGAGAGAACAAAACAATTGTATTATTCCAGGAATATGATAATTATTCAACCCAACAAGAGTCGAACAAATTCAATTATTGCAATATAATCAACAAACTCTTTACCAAAAAGAAAAACATAATCAACAAACCAATTAGATACGGTTAGACATAATGTTCAACTAACGGTCTTTATCAAAAAAAAAAATGTTCAACTAACGACGCAACAAAGAGTCTTTCATCATTATTATGTTGGGAAACAGGATAACACTACCTTTTTCTTAAACAAGTTGTATTTCTGTGTGTTTTATAAGTTTTGAGCTTAATGATCTATGCAGTATTTAAGTCGGGATCGCAAATTCTTCTATCAAACAAGATCTATAGCTTCAACCAATGGACTATGACCAGTTACGTACATTTTGTTAACTTACGTAGTTTTTTTTTAATATATTTTAAGTATTGGTTTGGACTGATACCAAATTATTTACATGATCAGTTCCATTTTCTGTTAAAACTCTCTGATCACAGAAACATACTTCTATTGTTTCATACTTTCATTGAACACTTAATTGGGCCATTTTCTACCATTCACACTACTTTTGATCCTAACAGATAAAAAAGCCCACTACTGTTTGCCACCCTTAGCCCAAGGTATGTCAACAATTCTAGATTGAGCTCACTAAGGGTGATTGCAAGTCACTACTCTGTTATAGAGTTTGCTGTGAATGTAAAATAAGACACTGCAATGCAGTTTCATAGACCATGGTCATGCCCAACATTCTGCAAATACGATTGAGAGAGCCCTAGAATATGATCTCAACCATCTAATCAAACAAAACACTTACACAGCAAGAACAACAACGACTTGCACTAATAATTAAGTTAATGCCAGAACTTTACAAGTTTATCACCATCTCCATCCTTTCTTTCAGTTGCAAGAACTATTTATTCTATATAGGCATCAAACCTTTTTTGAAGCCAAAAACAAGAATCAATGGATCATTATTGGCATGTTTCAAGATTTTTCAATAGTCAAAGGTTTGTGTCTCAGTTTTCTACATATGACATTGACCTGAGATCAGAGCTATGATCACACAGGAGAACCAAATTCCAGTTTCCTTCTCAAATTCTACAAATTTCCCGGAAAACCAAACACATTTTAGAAAAGCATAATCAAATTGCATTCAGTAGAAATGTAACATACAATTTAACAGCCTAAGCAGTCGATTTTCGATTTTGAATTAAAAAAAAAACACAAATTCAACGATTACCAGAACAGAAGTTCAAGAGACGAAACAAATTGATTCTCATTTCTTCTTCCCTTTTCCAGCACCTTTACTTTTCTTCGTCGGCATCACGATTTCTCCTTTCAGCGTAGGAATCTCCATAATCTCCGATAGCCCGGCGTACCTCTTACGGAACTTCTCCACCTGATCGGCGTCCACCATTAATGCCGATCGATTCCCGAGGTAAAACGGATGGTTACCGGACCAAACATCGACGACGTACTCTTTCTTAGTCCCTCCGGTAGTCATCACCAGCTCTCCGTTGCAGTAAACCTTGGCGTCCTCGTGGAATTCAGGGTGCAAATCCTTCTTCCTGCAAGTCACTTGAACCACCGGAGGACTGCCTGCCGCCGGTTTTCTCCCTCCTCTCGCGCCAATCGCTGCCGCCATAACCGGCTATTCGGAAACAAAAACCCCCGAAAACATTTCGTGATTTTGATTTTGGGGGAAAAGCAGAAATACACGAACAAGGAGAAACAATTTTAGAGCTTACATTCCTAATTACCAGAGAAGGAACACATGGACTGATCTGGAGAAACGAGTTCGGAAGAGAAATCGCCATTTTTCCGCTTCGGCTACTATCTTCTTCTCTTTTTTTTGTTTTCCTGGTGAAGAAAGCATCCAACGATGGATAAGGGAAACGAAGATGATGAAGTTTCGTGATTTTACGTTTGTAACCCTCTAAAACTTTTACTGTCCCGAGAGTCTCCCGACTCTATAATCTGAGGGTAATATTATAATTTAACACATACCTCCTTTTGTTCTCCTGTCGTCGTCTTCTTCGTCGATTTAACGCTTCGTTTATATTTCGAAAATCAAAACTATATATATACGCAGATACATACATACACAGACACAGACGAAGGTTTGAGCAGTGAGTATGCGGAAGGAATTGTGCAGAAACTTTCAGCGTGGCAGGTAAATTCTCTCTTTTTCCTCATCTTCTTCGTATATTTTGGTTGCTTTGATTCAATTCGTTACCGGTGTATTGTTTCGAAAGAGTTTTTAAAGTCCGATTGCAGAAGTTTAGGTCTATTGTTCTATATTCTGGGGTTAAATTGCAAAACAATCGATGTGCGAGTGAAGCAATGTGTATTGAACTGAAATCTAGATGAATTTGACGCCATTGACTTTGATCGCTCCTGGTTTTCGTTTTTTCCGCCGTGAATGACTAATTATTTGCTTCCGGAAGTCATGATTAGTGTGAATCTAGAGGACTGGATTATTGGATTAAATCGTCGTTGGTGTTGTTCTTTGCAGTTGCCGGTTTGGGGAAGCATGTAGATTTCTTCATCCACAACAAGCTAAGCCAAATAATCCCTTTGGATTTGGTACACAAAATCAGCAGCAGCAACAGCAACCACAGCAGCAGCAGCAGCAGCAGCAGAAGAGCTCTAATCCTTTTGGATTTGGTGTACAAGGCGGTTCCAACAAACCAAATCAATTCCAGGTTCCCTTCTTGGTCTTCCTCTTTTAAGATTCAAGTCTCTTGCTCTTGAATTTAATGGTGACATGATGATGATGCTTTTGAAACTCAGCCTTTTGAGAATAAATGGCAACGAAATCCTTCTACACCTGGTGGTGGTGGTGCTGCTTCTGCACAGCAGACTGCTAAACAGGCGCAGCAGGCAGAACATAAGTGAGTGTATGTTTGCTTATGATTGTTGTAATTTCTCTTATTCATTTTGAGCTGTTTGTTTCTTTTGGAAATTTGATTGTTTTCTGTCTTGGTTACTTTACAAAGATGCACAGATCCTGCTGCGTGTAAGCGGATAATGCAAGACGATTTCAAGAATGAGAGACCCATGTGGAAGCTCACTTGTTACGGTCACTGGAAAAGGTGCGTCTTGCTTCCTTTAGTTCCACCATCGTTTGATCATCACTCCTTCTTTATAACGTTTTCTGATCTGNCCTTTTTTTTTTTTTTTTTATCTTTCTTTCTAGTTTGCCCTGTGATGTTACTGGTGATATCAGCTACGAAGAGCTACGTGCGATGGCATACGACGAAGCTAAACGAGGCATACCTCTACAGTCTATTGTGAGATTTAACCTTTCTTATGCTTTTTAATACTTCCACACAATCATGCCTCCTTTCTTCTATTTCTGCTGGCTTATCAACGATGCATTTATATTATATATTAGGTTGAGAGGGAGAGGAATTTGCAAAACTCCAAAGTAGCTGAGTTTGAAAACTTTCTACGGAGTCCATACCAAGGCTCTCTTACCGTCAATCAAAGCCCGTTTGCTGCACCCACTCCTAGCATCTTCTCACCAGTTAATCAGATCAATTCCCCTCCACCATTCTCTGGCTTCAATCAACAACCTGCATTCCCAAATACCAACCCTGGTGGACTCAGGTATCAACTTCTGTACGCTTTCTCCGTTTTTCGACATCCTTTAAGTTAAAGTGTTAACAATCTTAAACTCTCGGTTTCTCCACGTAGTCCATCTGGACCTCCGAATCCCTTTGCAAGCTTTAATCAACAACCAAATGCTTTCAGCGTCAACAACAACACTCCTCAGCCTTTTCCTTCAGGTACTACTTTTTAAAACGTTTAAAGTTTGCTCAGAGTCCATCATCTAAAACCTCTTTTTGCAAAACAATGAATGATCACAGGTCCCTCTGGTTTCCAGACTCAACCACCATCAATAGCATTCAAACCAGCATCCTTTGGACCTGGACCTGGACTCTTCACAGGTCCACAAAACATTAACATGTTTCCTTCAGTAACTCCAACACCGGCTCTCAACACTTCTCAGAACAATCAGTCCCCATTCAACTTCAATAACCCTGTTGCATCTTTCACTGCTCCTGTTATAGACACACCAAATACATCTTCCGGGTAAGCGGCCATTCTATTTCCAGTTTCTTCCACCGTGAACTATGTTTTCTTGCTTTGAACCATTTGTGGAAACCTCGCAGAACCGAGCTGCAAATAGAAGGTGCTTCTGTTGATACCAGCGTCTGGTTAAAGGAGAAATGGAATCCAGGGGAGGTAAATTGCTCAAAAGTTTTATGTTACAGAATTTTAAATTGGCAAACTTATAGTCTTGGGATTGTTTTGTTGCTTTTGTGTGCCTGCAGATTCCGGAGCAAGCACCGCCTGATGCCTTTGTTAAACAGTAATAGTATAGATAGAGTCATCCGCCATTCAATCTGTATTTGCTTCTGTAGCAAAGAACCTCATCTTTGTCATCTTCATATGATCAGTTTTACATTTGTGTATCATTTTATTAAAGAAAAGAAAAGTATTATAGCTCAAAAAGTTACAGAGAAATGGTCTAGAAATCTTCATTGAAAAAACTGTTTTTAGTAAAAGAAAATAAATCCAAATCTCATTCTATTGTTGTCACATTCTTCATGTAAATTCATTTTTTGAAAGCTAACCCGTAAATACTATTATTACTCACACTTTAACTAAAAAACAAAACAGAAAATTCTTGTCAAAGTACTGATAAAAATGAGGCCTCTAGCCCATAAAAACTCGAAAATGGGCCGTGTGTAGGCCCAATAACAAAAATCCCATCCGAGAAACCGAGTCTCATAAGGTGAAAGCACACTGTCACTGAAGAAGAAGAGTCAACAACCCCAATTACGACGATGGCGGCTATGGCTTCTCACGTTTCGACGCCCCGATCACCGGCTCTTTCCCTCTCCTCCTCGTCGTCCTTCTTTCCCGGCACTACTCTCAATCGATTTTCCGCCGTATCACTCCCTTCTCCGACGAGTTTCTCCTCCCTCCGCCTTCGTGTCTCCTGCCAAGCCTCCTCCGTCACCTCCCCTTCTACCTCCGATGTGAAAGGTTTGGTTCTTCAATTTCGTAGTTCGTATCTGCTCAATTCCGCATTTCATTAGCAATTTTTCCGGAAATCGGATTCTGATGTTAGCATACTCAAATGAGAAAATGTGTGTCAATTGAGTCTTATTTCGTCTTTGCTGCTTTCATCTGTAGATTTGTTTCCGGAGTATTGTGAGACTAATCTTTCCAATTCGGTATTTAGATTAGGCATTGATTTCTTCTGTGTTAATCCAAAACCTTAAATTGGTAAAATGCTATCGTCTTCTAGCCTGGAGTCGGGATTTTTCTATTGAAAAAAAATCTTTAACTAAAAAAAACCATTTCTTGCTTCTTGTTGACGTTGTGCAGGAAAATCTGACCTGAAAGACTTTCTGCACATAGATGATTTTGACACAGAGACCATTAAGAAGATTCTAGACAAGGCTTCAGAGGTCAAAGCGCTGCTGAAATCAGGGGAGAGGAATTATCAACCTTTTAAAGGGAAGTCTATGTCTATGATCTTTGCAAAGCCGTCCATGAGGACTCGCGTTTCGTTTGAGACTGGTTTTTTCTTGCTTGGTGGCCATGCGTTGTATCTTGGACCTGATGATATCCAGATGGGTAAACGGGAGGAAACTCGTGATGTTGCTCGTGTTCTTTGCCGCTATAATGACATCATTATGGCCCGTGTCTTTGCTCATCAGGTATGCTGGTAAGAAGTGTACAGGCATTTCTTATGGCTTGTTCTACATCTCAGATAAAGATGCATTCATGCTTATGTGTGTTTTAGTGAACTCTTGCTAGTGGCATGGATATTCGTTTTTCAACTGATTTTCTTTAAGTTTGCACTTGCTTCTTATTTCGGAAAGCTGAATGATGAAACATGATTCCACTCTCTTTTGCAGGACGTTCTGGATCTGGCTAACTACTCGAGTGTACCGGTTGTCAATGGTCTGACAGATCATAACCATCCTTGCCAAATCATGGCTGATGCCCTCACAATGATTGAGCACATCGGTCAAGTCGAAGGGACAAAGGTTGGTTAACCTTTTCTCCTGCTGTATGTTACTATCTTTTTTCCTCTGGTCATATGTCAGCTTAGGCAGTAGATGCAAGTTACTCAAACCAGCATCTACGTCACTTAAAGCATGAAGGGAACTGAAACAAACCCGTTATAAAGGCGTAAAATCTTGACATTTTAAGATTATCCATTTTAAATCACAAGTGGTGTAGACTTGTAAGTTCATATAGAAAGATGTTGTCTTCACTGACACTGATTCAACAAACTCTCAGGTTGTCTACGTTGGAGATGGGAACAATATGGTCCACTCGTGGTTAGAATTGGCATCAGTTATTCCGTTCCATTTTGTCTGCGCTTGCCCAAAAGGTTTTGAGCCAGACAAAGAAAGGGTCTTGAAGGCACAGCAAGCGGGATTAAGCAAGATAGAGATCATCAATGACCCTAAAGAAGCTGTCATAGGAGCTGATGTTGTCTACTCAGACGTATGGGCCAGTATGGGACAAAAGGATGAAGCTGAATACCGCCGTAAAGCTTTCCAAGGATTCCAGGTAACGTAATCCGAAGTCTCTAGCTTAGTTTTGGTTACAATGTTCAGTATCTTACTTTTACCTTATTATGTTCGATTGCAGGTGGATGGGGCTCTTATGAAGTTGGCTGGTCCAAAAGCCTATTTCATGCATTGCTTGCCTGCGGAAAGAGGAGTCGAGGTGACGAATGAAGTCGTGGAGGCTCCTTATTCCATCGTCTTCCCACAGGCGGAGAATCGCATGCATGCCCAAAATGCTATAATGCTTCATCTGCTTGGCTTTTAAAACCCTTCTTCTTATCTTTAGCTCCTCTCACGCATTTTGCTTGTGTGCCATTGACTTGTTGATGTACTATTATTATTAACCTTAGTTTGAGAAGACCTTGATTAAATAAGATTTGTGGCTGGTTTAGCTTGGGAATAAGAATGAGCTTCTTTTTTATATATATGATGACTCATGGATACAAATAATTTATATTGGTCGTTACATCTCTAGATCTGACATCATCCCATATCACTGCTTGTTCCTGTACTTGCCACTTAGGTTCTTGGACTGGTTGATTCTGATCTTACTTATCGTTCTCCGCACCAAATTTGTTAGAATCAGAAGAAGTTGGTTGGTGACTGATTTGCGTACGGCAGTAACTCAAAAGTGGAATTGATTTTATATTGAATGGTTTTTTTTTTTTTTAAAAAGAGATAGAAACCTTGAGAAGTTGGAAAACTTTATCGCAAATGTACTTTTGTTGTTGAAGCTTGTCAGGGTGAACGTAAAGAGTTGCCTTTCGGTATGCTTTTCAGTAGTTTCATATGCATCTAATTTAGCCTTAATTCTTCAATGTTTTGCCTTTTTGCTTGCCATCTCAAAACCTTGGATCTCTCTGCTCACCATCTCTTTTGTCGCTTTGAAGCAATTTCTCAGAAATACCAATTTCAGGGAGAAGTGGGAGGGCATGGGTGACAGTGACATACATGCCGATGATCTGGAATGGTTTTGTCTAAGGATGTTGTGGTCACCGATAAGTTTGTTTCACTGCGTCGTTCGTCTTGGAAAATCCTCATGTACTTGCAAAACTAACTCTCTTGTTGTCTTTGTCACCAAGGTAAGGGGGGTTCCTTCTTAATTTCACTTATGTTGCCAATATTATCACAATTGCTCTTTTTAAGAGGATATAGAAATTTGCTAGAATTTTTGATTTCCCCTATGTTCGTGTGAATTTGTATTAGATCATTTTACCTCAACTTAATTATTATAAAAAAACTGCTAAATAGGAGCTCGCGGTGATATGAGTCATGAGTGTTATGACTATTTGTAAGCTGTACCAGGTAAGTCTTTTAATAATTCAAGACATTTAAGACCATAAATGTTTTCAAAAGCAATGGGATATATGAACTATTAAATCTCTGGGATCAAACCAGAATTCAAAAATTTATAAACAAATGAAGAAGCTACATACTCAAGTGTTAAAAATAAAAAATGAAAACTCATAAAGTTTTCGCAATTGAGCTTACCTTGCCTTTTTTTTTTTTTTAATCAATTTTAATTTATAAAAATTATTGAACCCTAGGGAAATCACATAGTTTTAGTAAAAATGCGTATATTCTAATGGACACTAATTAAATGGGCCTAATTCTTCAGCCCAGTAAAAGAACGGAGATATATAATCTCGTAAAACCCCAATTTTCGAAATCTCTTCTTCTTCGTAGTTGGTTTTTTTGGGTAGGGAAATCGATCGGTTGTTTTTTGATATTGTTTGATCTGATAAATCTATCTATGTTATATGTCGTTTGATCTAGAACAGAGATATAGAAATCTGTTGGTTGTTTCTCGATCTAGATGTGGGAAATCGGTTGTTTCTTGAAATTGTTTGATCTGATAATGGTCTTGAATTTTTGTCTGTTTTGATCTGACAATGAGAATATATTTATTTGTGGAGTTAAGATTAATGATTGTGGCTGGTTTCTATACATGGATAATATTGTCGCTGGTTTAGCTGGGAATAAGAATGAGCTTCTTTTATATATATGATGGTGACTCATGGTTACAAATATTTATATTAATTATTACATCTCTAGATCTGACATCATTCCATATCATAGGAAGATCCATAGGTTCACACCATCTTCTTACTTATCGTTCTCTGCACCAAATTTGTTCCATGCTTCCTACAGAATCAGAAGAAATCGTATGGTGACTGATTTGCGAATGGAATAGAATTGAATTTATTTTAGACGAACCTTGAGGAGATCGAAAACTTTCTCGCAAATGTACTTCTGTTGTGTGGATGCGCCACGTTGTTGAAGCTTGTCGGGGTGGACGTAAAGTGTTGCCTTTCGGTAAGCTTTTCTCACAGAAGCACTTGAAACAAGATCAGTGAGTGGAATTGGTTTCCATCCACTCTCTGCTCCAAGAATCTGCGAATCATCAAAATTAAAAACCACAGGATTACAAGAGTCGTTAAAACACTGATCCTCTGATTCATTAAAGAGTTGAGAGATATGCAACAATTTGGGAGAAACAGTTACGTATTGGAGTGTTGAGAGCAGTGCCCGCAAGTTTTTTTCTTTTCCACTTGACCACCGTTTGACATCAGCATCAAGAGTATCCGCAAGTTTCTGCAATTTCAATTAGAGAAGAAGAAGGATTAGTGCAACGAAATTCAAAGATGATATCTATGAGAATTCTGATGATAAATGATTTACATTTCTCTCGGCCTGCTCTTTGTGGGCTTTGAGATCACGAAGTTTCTTCTCTGCAAGAGCCTCTGCCTGGAATGACGACATCACACAAACAATGTTTTAAGCAGAGAAAATGGGATTATATCCTATACAGATGAACATATGATGTACATACCGCACGGTCAGATGTTCTTTGGTGTCTCTCAGATCTAGCTTTGCTTCTCTGTATCGGCTCAGCTTTGGCTTCATCATCAAGCAAATCGAATGTACAGGTCAGTGTGCAGATCAAACATCTTGGAAACGACAGTATATATATTCATCTGCAGAGACTTTACCTGTCTGGTTTGAAGAACTGGAAGAACCCGAACTTTTGTTCTCTGTACCCTGCTTAAGTATTTCATGGATCACAATGTCAAATGAGAGCTATCGCAGATAAGTTGTTCAATGGAGAATATATATGTTAAAACTCACAGAAGATGAAGAGCCTCGTCTTTCACCAGAAGAGCTAAATGACTTGCTGCCGCCATAACATCTTGTCTGAGGAGCAGTAGACTTACCAGACAACGCTTTTTCCATGGCGCGTTCTCTGGCCTCAGAGAGTGCTCTCTCTACAGCAGCACGCTCGGTTCTGAGTTTAGCTTGCATTGAAGCCTTCTCAGCTGATGATAACTTATCATTTACTTCAACAGATCCTTTCTCTGATCTCCTTGGTACCTCAGAAGTCCCTCTTCGGGGCACTCCTCCTGCCTTTGCTTTCTCCATTGCGGCTTTCCCTGCTCTTTCCTTAGCATCAGCAAACGCCCTTTCCCGGGCTTCGCGAATAGCTCTCTCTACCATAAATCTCTCTCTTTCTTTCTCTTTTGCTTCATCTTTCTTTTTCGGATGTTTCTCAACTCGCTCTGCATCTCCCTCTTCTCCCATAGATGATCGACAACTCTCCTCTCCTTCATTGTCTTTCATGTTCCTATCTGTTGCTGCACCAATCTTTTCGTCTCCTTTGGGCAAACAACAGGAAGACTCACCTGGCTCAGTATTGCTTCCATCTCTTTCCTCCTTTTGACACTCAAACTGGTGCTCTTGTTCTGTCTTATCTTCATTGTTCTCTTCACCAAGACTTGTTTTCGTTTTATCAGTTTCTTCTTTGGTTTCCTCCATTTCTTCAGGCTCTACTTCTCCATCCTGCAGATGATCAGCCAAAATTTCCTTCCCATAAGACTTGATTTTCTCGTCATCATCTACAACACTCCAACCACTTTGAATTGAATCAGAATCTATTTCGTCAACGTGCTCTTCCGTGCTGCTGGCAGCACTGTTTTTTTCATGGAATTGATCACTGAGATCTTCCTCGAGCCCAACCTCCTCAGTATATGAATCACCTTGTCTCATTTCAAAAGATGACCTGCTGGTGCCAGTATCTATACTGTCGTCGATCTTGGTTTCGTCTGCTAGTTCCCGTGTTCTCTCAAATTTCTCGCCAGATCTATTCGAGTCCGTCTCACTACGATCATATTCAAGCATTTCAGCTCTAGAATCTGCATGCTCCTTTATATCATCAAGTTCAGAGAGTCCGCGAGCCCAGCCAGCTTCTTCAAATACTTCATGTACATCTTCACCTTCTTGGTCGCTAGCCATTTCAGTGGCCTCTATCTCTTCTCCAATCAGTTCGCGGATAAAGGACGTTTTTCCTTGCACTTCTGCTTTATCATCCTCATCTCTACAGTATGTTTCTTGTGCTGACTCCAAGTCTTCATTTTCTCTGGTATTTGCATACGCTTCATACTCCGTCTCCACTTCATTATGTTCATATTTATCTGTACCAGTCATCTGGTAGTAGGAAGTCTCTGCAGTTTCAATTCCATTCTCATCTCCAGCTATTTGATGGATATCAATATGCTCCTTTTCAGATCCCACTAAGCAATAAGTTTCATCCTCCCCCTTAGTAGTATCTGCTGGCTGAAACATCTGTCTAAACATCTGTTTAAGAACGGTCCAATTTTCTTGCAATCCTGAATCACTAGCTTGCTCAGATGTGCTTTCTGTTTCCTCGCTAGCATCATGGATCCTTACACCTTCCATTTGAAAGGACCTCTGTGTGGTTTCTGTTTCCACACTCTCTGGCTGCCAGGGACTGTTGTTTCCCTTTGGGAACTTTATCATATTATAGACGTCTTCAGAGGTCTTCCAAACTCTTCTTCGCCTGGGAGCCTTGTGCTCTGTCTCCTCGTGTATGTTTCCCGGCTCAGGAGTATTTTCTGTGACAAAAGACACTATAGTTCCAACACTTTCATCGAATTGAGTCTTACTCAAAACCGGATTAGGTGTTGGGATCTCTTCCACTTCCCTTACATATGTTTTGGTATCATCCGGACCAACAAACATCTCCTGTGGCCGAGAGACTATCTCTTCCTCACCTTCCTGATGTAGAAAACTGTAAGTTGGGTCAGAGTTTTCTTGGAAATCTTTTACACCACATTTAGGTCCATCTTCGGCCTCGCAAGCACTTTTAACTTGCCCTCCTGTATCTTTCTCCATCTGCTGAGAACACCCTTCTACGAAAGCACACATTTTAGATTCAGACTTCTCTTCTATTTTAGTTTCACTCTTACTCTCAGTTTGTCGCGGGGTCTCTTCTACTTCCCTTAAATGTGTTTCCATGACCGGAATACCAGCTAACAGCTCTTGCGAGTCACTTTCTTCACCTTGAACCATTTGAGGGAGGAAAGAGTTATCCTTCTGTGTTACCAGTGCCTCATCCTTTTGTGAAACCTTGCTCCCCGTGAAGGCCTCTACAACACATTTTAGCTTACTACCAAGCTGTCCAAAGGTGTAAAAGGGATTTTCAGGCAATGCTTGCACCTCTTGTTTCGTGTCGGTTTCAGGTTTGGGTGGTGCAAGGTTTTCTGGCTCCGGCTGCTTACTATTCATAACTGATTTGAATATCCCTCCAGGTAATTCCCAGTGTTTTCGAGCTCTTCTGGCTTGTTCCTCTTCTCGCTTTACCACTTCTTGCTCTTCTACCTCTTCCCGGTTTTGGTCTGCGGTTGATTTTAAAAGTCCTTCAGGAACTTCCCACTGCTTCCGTGCTCTTTTTGCATGCTGATCTGATAATGCTTGTTCAGAAGAGTGCACCGTTTCACCGAGAATTTGAGAACTGTCTTCTCTGCTTTCTTCTGTTTCTCCTTCAACTTCTCCGTCCCTTTTAGTTTCAACTTTAGGCTCATCACAAGGTTTCAGTTTTGGAGACTCATCACAAGGTTTCAGTTTTGGAGAACCGAGGAAGCCTGACTTTTTCCTTTCCATCATTTGTTTTGCGATATTCATTCTCGCTTGAGCCTCGTCTAAAGCCTTTCTCAACGCTGCAGAGGACTCAGCAGCAGACGAATCTGGATCTGTTTCAGCATCAAAGAATGTAGGTGAACTTGGAGAATCAGAATCTTCAGCGTCAAACCTTTCCGAACGCACTGAATTCAAACCCACTGATCTTTCAGAAGCTCCAATATCACCATTGAATGTACGCTGTAAGCTTGAAGCTGGTTTCACATCCCTAGAATCAGCCTTGCTCGTTGAGTTATTATCACGAGTACTGCATTCATCTCGACCAACGATTTTCTCCATATCTACCTCAGTTTTAGAACTCTGCTTTCTTGAAGCCTTCACTTCCTCAATACCTTCATCACATGGCTTCTTCTCCACTGATGGAGTAGGAGTTGTTTTACTTTCAATCTTCTGCACCGGACTCATACTATCAACCACTGGAGTAGGAGCAAGACTAGGACCAGGCACAGTGCGGACCTGAGTAAGATGACTAGTCCCACTCTCATTGCGCGAGCCGTTCTGGTTTAATATCTCAGAATGCTTCATCCTAACCATTTCAGGTGACGAATTTTGATTCTTCTCCTCCTTGTAAAGAGGAACATCACAAGAGTTTCCACTTTTCCTACGACTCCTACACAATTGGAAAACAAGCCAAGGCTCACCAACAAAGATCCAAACATCAAATTCTTCAACTATTCATTTTCTTAGCTATCACAACTACAAAGAGCTGTAACGATGAACAGCCTCATTTAGGAAACAGCTCTGATTCCGTGAGAACAAATCTCAGTGTTAAGGATTTAAGCAGAGAAATTACCTTTTCTCCTCTCTTTTGGCGGATTTTCTCTCGGACTTGATGATCACTTCCTTAGGGGTAACAGTGAAATCGCAATCTCCGAAGCCTCCAAACACCGAAGAGTAATCGAGCTTGGAGCTTCGAACATCGACTTTAACCTTGCCGACGTTGAGCTCGGGGACATCCAGAAACGGAATCGAAGACGGAGAAGGACCCGAACCCCGGAAAATCTCGCTGTAGTCAACCAGAGGAGATTTCGTATTCGCCGGAGAGGAAAAAACGCCGTCGTATACGGCATTGGCGCTAAAGCTAAGGCTACGGTTACTTATCTTCCTTGAGAAAGCAGTGGCAGTGGGAGACTTCTCGTACTCCATTTTTCTCGGATTAAAGGCTCTTTTTAGGGTATCTGATTCGCCGTGATTACGGTTTCTGATTTCTCCTCTCTGATCTCTTCTTCCTAATTTGTCGTTGTCACTGGTTTTTTTTTTTCCCTCTTTGCAGAAGAAAAATCTGCAGAGCTAGAGAGAGAGAGACGAAAGAGGAGAGAGAGAGAGTGAGAGCTATGAGCTGTTGTTTTTCCTGCCTAGATATTTAGATTAAAATAAATAATTCCCAAAAAAGCGCGTGAACTTATTATAACTGCTCGTATAATTAAGAACTAATCGCGGGATTATTTCATTATTTTTGTTTAATTTGTTACACCAAGACACCAAGTAATAATAATCTTTTTCGCAAAGAATATTATTGCCGGGTTACTATAATAAAAGCAAATTAACGTTAGTATGTGTCGGTCAATCTCGTTCACTATGTTCTAAGTGTCATATTAATACTTTAAGATGCCTTAGCATTAAAATAACTGGATATAAATTTATGGTAGTCATGTAGTTTTTTTTCTTTCTTCATGTGAATTAATTGGGGGTATGGCCGTATAGGAATAGAAGTATAGATTCTGTCAAATCAAAACTATTTCACACGCCAATCTCTTTTAGTTTGCAATAAAAAATAATAGTTCATGTACCTTCAAAACATTGTAATGTATTATTGTCATTTCTTATTTTTGTAATTTTGTTAATCTATGAAAAATTGCTAGTTATTTTGTAAATTTTTTTATATTTAATTTGTCTCATAAAGAGAATACAGTGTTGTACATTGCAAGGACTGGAACACCATATTATTTTTCGTAAAATTAAAGAAAGCTACAGTCAAAAACTGCATTGAATGTTTAAAACAGTGGTTTATCTTTATTATTGAACCTGAAAATCCTTTTAACAAAAAAATATTTATTATTTTACCACGTATTAGCAACTAACGAGCTTGTGACACTAATAATTGACTTATGTAAATTGCTGGAACTACCATTCAAGTTATTATAATAGTCCAGTTGACTAATGACTACTCGTATAATTTTTTTTTTTTTTTGGTAGGATACCATAAGAGTAACATATGTATACGTCATTTTTGGCGACAAATTTTTTTTTATAAATGCGTTACATTCTTAAACACATGGGATTAGCCGATTACTAATATTCAAATGGTTTTGTTTTTGGTGTCGACAAAGGTAAAAAACATGTTTTGCTATTGCTATACTACCCATTTCAATCGAAATTTTAAAATATTATTTATCAAAAGACAGTTAGGTCCAACCTACCGTCAATATTGCAAAAACAATGAAATCCCGTGAGGGGGGTATCTTCGGAGATTTAAGTGGCATAGTAAAAAGCTATGATTCTCTCTGTACTCGACCGTTAAGACATTATTAGGCTCTTGCCCCTTGTCAATTTTTTCAGAGATTTATTTTGTAAAACTAAAGCGTAAGAATGTTAATGATTAGACGTGAAATTTAATGTCGCTTTGTAAAACAAAGCAAAGTTTAACGTCGGCGCATGATAAGTCGGTTTAATAACTGACGCTAATTCTCTTACGTCTGTTTATTACCGACGGTAACCGAAGATAAAAATGACGTTAAAATAAGTTATACGGGTTTGCAGCAATTTGAATTGTCGATAACATGGTGTCTCGTAGCTAGACAATCAATCACCAAAAAAAAAAAAATACATATAACTATAAATAACTATGTGAATGCCTTATTTAATTATATATAGCTAACTGCTGATTCTGTCTTTTAATCTACTCAACAAATTTTCTTGGAGTTTAATATGATTATTTTTATTGAGGTTTTGGTATCCTATGAATATGTTCTAATAAAATTTGGTTTATACTTTATAGTAATCATGCAAAAACAAACAAAAATAAGAACAAGAGAAGGGGTAGCAAACAAGTGGCGTAGCAAAAGTGTCTATCAAAGTATTAAGCCGTTGTGCATGTCTTTTTCTCGAATGATCACATGATTTTGATACAAGACATGGATTCTTGTCACAACAATTTCCCACGGACTTTATCTATACTCTTCGATTTTGAAAAATAGAAAATAAACTAACAGTTCCAATAGTACATTGGTCATTTGACTCATAATCATGATTTTTTATTTGAAACTCCCCTTGGTGGTTTTTGGGATGTGGTCCAAAACTTTAGATTATACAGGCTGGTCCAAGTTAAGTACGACAAAAATATTCGCATAGATATACACATATAGCTTATAATATTAATAACCATATGCAAATATATCCACACGTTCGGTAGAAATGTAATGATTCACAGCTTCATAGTTGCTGGCAATCACCAAGAGACAGAAGTCATGCATTTCTCGACAAACTCATATGTTATAAACTTATACCAAAATAGTATGAACATAATTCAGAAATCGAATAAGAAACCAAAAACCTCATTGCCATTTCCAAGATTGTTCCTGCTATCACCGCTTTGAGTATTTTAAAGATTTAAACATTAGAAAAATCCAGTTGAAAAATCAAATCGAATATAAGGTTATTTTTTCTTGTTCTCTTCGGAGTATATAGAGCGCAAAATAATGTGAAATTGTTAGTTTTTAAAAACATCAAAAAGACAATTTGTATCGGATCATGGCCCTCAGGTGACATGATTTAAAACATTTAGTGATCGATCCTGATCACCTAATGATACTATTATAATGCGCCAACGAACGACATATATATTGTTGTTGATAATACCTTTTCCAAACTATGTATTGATTTATATTATGGTGGGGACTAATAGAACCCATATGAAAATGACATCCCAAGAAAAGAAAATATAAGTAATAGCATTCACATAAGAGTGTGATGTTGACCTCTTTGCTCATTAGTGGGTACAAAAATTGTACCTATGTTTGGTTATCATTTGAAAAGTAAGATTTCGAACTAATGGAAACTTGAAACACCTAATTAGAATACAAATAAAGTCATCAAACAAGAAACTTTAAAAGTCAAATTCGAACTTGTAAAAGTAAACAGCATTCACATGGTATCATTATTTAGTAGATCTGAAACGTATATGTAATCTTTAAATACGATTCAGTTAAAGATCATCATTAAACGAATATTTTAACAATCTCACATATAAAAAAAAAAAAGTTAAGATTAGCTAGTTTAGGTTTTAGTACAGATCTCTGGTTATATATAAAAACGAAAATGAGACGACTAACTGTAACGTACAGAGTGTCCAGATATGAAATGATCGTAAGCTTTTAGGCAATTGAGATCTAACTGTCTGGTCTTCCTTTATAGAACTTTTTAGAAAAGGAAAAAAAAGTAAACGAAATGCTTTAAGATCGAGAATCTAATTATGTCAGTCAAAGCAGAACAATGGAGCCCACGATAAATAAAACATAGCGTCATTATTTTCCTTCCCTTTTTTATTTATTACATAACATATATTTCAAGTGTTTATAAATCTCTGAAAACTTCTCTCCTAGAGTTTTACTTTGGTTGTATAAATTATCCGCTGTAAATCGTTCCTTCGCTTGGGTTTGTTTTGTAGGTAAGTATGTAGTGGTAAGCTTTTCTTCTTCCCTTTGTCTTTACTTTCTCTTGTAAATGGTCCTTTTGGTAATGAAATCTTAACCTTAAAACCAAAAAAAAAAAATCTCTGTTTACTTTGCTGTTTTGTTTTTAACAAAACAAACATATACTCCCACCGTCTCGGCCCAATAAGGGCCTACAGTGTAAACCTCTGTCTGACTCACCTAAATTGTATTTTGGCTTAAACCTATAGATGGAGCTTTGTAGAGAGCCTAATGGATGCCAAAGGTTGTATTTGTTGATTGTTACTTGAATACTTGTACTATAAGCAAGAGTCTCCACCTCAGACTCTGTCATTCAAAAAGAGGTCAAGGTAAAACATAGTGATTAGTCACACACACACATATTCTTCACGCTTTCAAGAATGAGTTTTTATTGTTACAAATAATGAAACTAGCATGTCGTTGTGGTGAATTAGGTGTTTTAATGAAATTATCTCTCAAGCGAATCGACTGAGATAATCTTCAACGCTTGTGTACTTCACATCAGGGTAAAGCTCAGAGGCTTCAACACCAAAAGCAGGATCTAGAGTAAAATTTGTCTGATCTCCTTTCACAAACACCGAGTGGTTTATCGACAGAAGAATGTTGACGGGAACCGGAGACACTGCCAAAAGAAAAAAAAAAGAAAAAAAAAAAAAAGAACATATTTCCTTTTTTATTCAGCAAAAGAGAAAAGCCCGGTAACAAAGAATCTAAAACCCACTTGATATATGATTATATGTTGATATGATTTTGAAAATTACTAAACCTTTGATGTTTTCTAGCACTTGTTCTTCTGAGATGTGAGTCTTGTCAAGAGACTTGCCGATCTTGTTCTCCCACAAGGTAACCATTTCGTTCATCGATAGAGTGTTCTTAGGAGTATTGATGTAGAGGGTTTTGTTAAGAGTTCTCGGATCATCCACTGTCCTAATCATGTAAGCAGCTATATCTTCCTCCTTGTTAAACACAACTGCGATAATTAACACTCAAAACACTTTTTTATATTACAGTTTCCTTTTTATTTTAATTAAATTGTCTATCTAACTTTATAAAAACATTCAACCTTTGGCATTTCCGTCGCCTAAAATGGTGACTTTGTCTCTAGGAGGAGAAGTAAGACGAGGCTCAAACTGAACCAACGAAGAGACGTAAAATCCGGCAGCACAGTTGTTAACAATGTAAGTGTATGGTATTCGTTCAGCTTCTACAGCTCTCCTGATCTGTCTCTTCGCTGCAAACACTAATGAATTTGCCGGCTCAACCGCACTTGTCCTGTCCGGGTCCGTCCCAAACTCAGACGGCAAGAATCTCTGCAAAATAAGAACAAGAAACAAATCTAGAACACTAATACTAATATACTATATTCTATATATGCTAATTATAGGATTGTTATTTAGATGTAATGGGTTTGGACCAAAGACACCGACCTTGACGTTACCGGCTTCTTTAATGGCTGAAATGATCTTGGTTTGATCTAACAGTCGTATACGCCCGACGGTTGATATCACCACATCGACCTGTTTTACTGCCTTCACTAAGCTCTCGTGATCATTCAAATCTCCCTGACAAAAATTACATAACCAAGTTTAGTCATGGTTGTGATTTTTATGAAACATGCATGTTAGTTAGTGAGAGAGTTTCACTTTCACGCACGTACTTGTAGTATTGTGACGCCGAGATCTTTGAAACTTTGGATGGTTTTGCCCTTGACGGGGTCGGAGAGAGAGGCTTCTCGGACAAGAGCGAATGTTCGGTTGCCGGCTTTCGCGCTCCCTTTCACCATGAATGTTCCGATGTAGCCAGTTCCTCCGATCACCAGAATCTTGCTTTTCTCCGTTGCCATTATTCAAAACTTGATATTATGAGAGCGTAGTAGTACGATTTAAGATGCTACATACAGAGGATTAAGTTGGAATATGAGTGAAGAGGAAATGCTTTGAAATTTATGGACAGACATTCGTTGGTTGATTGACGACAATACCCTTACCGAACCGTCGCTTCTGAATTCGTGTTTGATCCCCACCACATCAAATGTGGTACACAAGTTCACATGATAAAACATTGGTCTGCTCGTAAAATACAAATTACACGGGATATATATATTTTTAAATAGCCTTATTTTGATTTTCTTACGAATAGTATGTATATATTAAATTTAAACAAGGAAAATAATGGATATAATGATATAATTCAAGATAGCCTTATTTTGATGCCAAGAGCTCCACAGAGTTGGAATATAATGGATANTTTTTTTTTTTTTTTTTTTTTTTGTTAAAGAGTTTTTTATAATGGATAATGATATTTCACATTCCACTAAAGGATCGGGAAATGAGGTAAAAACATAGTGATCAAGCACATACACTGACACACACATTCTTCACGATTTCAAGACCAAATGAAGGCTCTATAGTGAAGTTTGTCTGATCTCCCTTCACAAAGACCGGCGAGTGGTGGTTATAATAACCGTTTCATTTTATACACATCTAAATAGGCTTTATGATTATGATTTTTCATGAGTATATTCGTACGTACAAATAGTATTGTGACGCCGAGATCTATGAAGTTCTGGACGACTTTACCCTTGACAGGACGAGAGAGAGAGGCTTTTCTGACGAGAGCAAATGTGGTATGGCCGGCTTTGGCACTGCCTTCGACGATGAATTTTCCGATGTAACCAGTCCCTCCGATCACTAGAATCTTGCTTTTCTCCGTCACCATTTTTTTTAAGACGTGATAATGAGGGGCGTGGTGTTTGATCGATAAGAGAGAATTATTTTGCGTTGATTGATGTGAGTGAATGAACCTGGACAGTTTATGGAATGAGGTTTGTTGGCTGATTTAATAGAATACCCTCAACGAACCTATTAATTGCTTCAATTCTAAGACAAGAAGTTTTGTTTCTTGTTTTTATTTCTCGTCTCCATCTCAAACTTTGATCGTCATTCACTTAAAATTAGAGAATCATAAACACTTTGGTTGATTAATTGATTTCCGAGAAGATATATACCCTCACCGAAGTTTTGTTTTATTTGAAGATGTTTTGTTTTTGTTGCTAATCCCTCTAGATTTTTTATTCAATTAAAAACCAACCTTTGCTTCAATTCCAAGGTATTTCATTTTTTTCATGAAACTTTTAATTTGTTTTCTGAAGATTAATATTTTAGCAAGTAAGGAAAAGTGATGGATTGGAATTGAAGCAAAGTTTGGGCGTGCATGTTAGAGGTGAAATGAGCACATTTCTCTGACCCTGTCACTATGAGTAACAATACAAAAGCCCGACCCGTTTCTAACCCTAGCCTCCTCACGAAAATAAAAAGTCTTGAGGAGAAAGACGCCTCCTTTAGCAAAAAGGAAAGAGCATTAAACCGCTCACTCGAAGGAAGGAAAGAAATCAAGAGAAGAAGGAGATTTCCATAATCGGAGAGAGGAGAATATTCAGCTAACTCAGCTATTTAAGAAGAGGTCTTCATTCCTTGAATACCAAGCCATAAAAGTCACGCAACTCTGCACTCAGCAAAAGCATTCGCTCCTCTATTCATTTATTTTCACTTTACTTTCGCATATCGTCTCGTCAAGGCTGTTTGACGAGACCATCTCTTGTACTCAAAACTTCTCCGAGTAATAAAAGTCAGATCTTCCTAAGTCTCCCAACCGAAACAGCCCGTCAGCTAAACGTGTGATATTTCTGGAATCAACAGTGCATGTTTGGTTGCTTAAACAAGATTTGTTTGTTACTTGTTTTATAAGCTTCCCGAGATTGAACTACTTCGTATTCTATAGTATATATCTAGTGTATGTTGATTCCAGAAATAACACATGTTTAGCTGACGAGCTGTTTTGGTTGGGGAGACTTAGGAAGATCGGACTTTTATTACTCGGAGAAGTTTTGAGTACAAGAGATGGTCTCGTCAAACAGCCTTGACGAGACTATATGCAAAAGTAAAGTGAAAATAAATGAATAGAGGAGCGAATGCTTTTGCTGAGTGCAGAGTTGCGTGACTTTTGTGGCTTGGTATTCAAGGAATGAAGACCTCTTCTTAAATAGCTGAGTTAAGGCGGCTCTTTGCTGAATATTCTTCTCTCTCCGATTATGGAAATCTCCTTCTTCTCTTGATTTCTTTCCTTTTTGCTAAAGGAGGCGCCTTTCTCCTTAAGACTTTCTATTTCCGTGAGGAGGCTAGGGTTAGAAACGGGCCGGGCTTTTGTATTGTTACTCATAGTGACTGGCTCAGAGAAATGTGCTCATTTCACATCTAACAGTGTATTCCTGGTTTAATTAGTTTGCTTTGTATTGAAATTTCCTCTTGCATCTGATTTGCACTTAATGAAGTATTTTAATGATTTAGAAACTGAAACTTCGAGTACTAGAGTGTGTCAATTGGATGCAGTCTCAAGAGTTGGAAATAATGGAGAATGATACAAATTCACATTTCGTCGAATGATTGGAAATATATATATATGTAAAACTCTGTGATTTAGACACACATACACATAGACAGACACAAACGTTCCCCACCATAAACAACATTCACTTTTTATTGTAACAATTATATATAAAAAAAAAAACCGGGGCCATCCTCGTGGTGATTAGGTGATTTATAGAACTTTTTCTCAAGCGAAGTGACTGAGATACTCCTCAATGCTCGTGTACTTGACATCAGGGTAAAGCTCAGAGGCTTCAACACCAAACGAAGGCTCTATAGTGAAATTGGTCTGATCTCCCTTCACAAACACCGAGTGGTTTATCGACAGAAGAATATTGATGGGAACCGGAGATTCTGCCAAAAAAAATTAAAATTTTTAGTAAACGTAAAAAAAGACCGTAACTAAGCAATAAAAAATCTAAAAGTGGTGAATGATACTAAACCTTGAATGCTTTTAAGGACTTGTTCCTCTGAGATGTAAGTCTTCTCAAGTTTTTTCCCGATCTTACTCTCCCAAAGGCTAACCATTTCATTCATCGACAAAGTGTTCTTAGGAGGATTAATGTAAAGGATTTTGTTAAGAGTCCTCGGATCATCCATCGTCTTGATTGTGTAAGCAGCAATATCTTCTTCCTTGTTTATCACAACTGAAAAAACAATTAAATAAAAAGAAGTTAATATTAAAAAAAAAAAAAAAAAAAAAAACTTGCGTTTTTAGAATTATATTGTCTATTATAACATTCTCGACCTTTGGCGTTTCCATCGCCCAAAATGGTGACTTTGTCTCTAGGAGGAGAAGTGAGACCAGGCTCAAACTGAACCAACGTAGGCAAATAGTAACCGGCAAAGCAATTGTTAACAACGTAAGTGTATGGTATCCCTGCTTCTTCCACGGCTCTCCTTATCTGAATCTTCACCGCAAAAGCCGATTTCGCTGGCTCAACCGCGCTTGTTCTGTCCACGTCCGTCCCAAACTCAGACGGCAAGAATCTCTGAAAATAAACAAAAACAATAATTTATTAAAAAAATAATATATATCTAAATGATCCTTAAACCAAAACTCAAACTAAGAAATGTAAGTTTTGGCATTGTAGTCAAAGTCAACCATACCTTGACGTTACCAGCTTCTTTGATGGCGGAAATGATATTGGCTTGATCCAAGATTTGCATGCTTCCGATAGTCGATATCACTACATCGACCTGTTTTATTGCCTTCACTAAGCTCTCGTGGTCATTCACATCTCCCTATTCCAAACGAAAACGATTAAATCAAACGGAAAATAAAATTTAACAGAATAAGGAGAGTTTAGTTACAGTAAGTAAGTCAGTAAGGAGAGTTTCACGCCTACTTGTAGTATCGTGACGCCGAGATCTTTGAAACTCTGGACGGTTTTGCCCTTGACGGGATCGGAGAGAGTGGCTTCTCTGACGAGAGCGAACGTTTGGTGGCCGGATTTCGCGCTCGCTTCGACGATGAATTTTCCGATGTAACCAGTTCCTCCGATCACCAGAATCTTGCTCTTCTCCGTCGCCATTGGTTTGAGTGCGATTTGAAAGCTACACGTAAGTAGAGAGAGAATGATTTGAAATGTGGAGTGAAGGAAAGGCGTTGGCAGGGATGCAATTTATGGACCAGACATTGGTTGGTTGATTTACGTTTATACCCTTACAAAAACTTTTGCTTCAATTCTAAGATATTTTTTAATTTCTTGTTTTACTCTTTTTGTCCACACCTCAAACCTTAAGTGCCGAATCTGTCTTGCTTCTCAGCTATATACAGTATTTTGGTAATCACTCCACATCAAACTCTAATTTGTTCTTTAACATCATACCGGAAAAAAAAAGAAAAACAAAACATACTAGTTGTTTGCTGTTTGCCACAAAGACCCTCCACAACAAGCTCTCATTTATTTATTTATTGATATTTATAAAATTGAAATCCTATTTTTGCGTTTTGGATATCACCTAAAGGGATTTGGGGTACTTAGGCGTAGCTGCTACAAACAGACATCAACTTTTATGTATAAGCTAATGATGTTAGTGGTGATGAGGATCGGAGAAATGCGGATTAAACAGATTGGACAGAATAAAACAATTATAATTAGTTCATGAGAATTGAAGTAGAACAAGCATTGTGGAACAAACGCATAAAAGTTAGATAGAAACCATATACATGTGGTTTTTGTTCGGTTCACAAACACAATTATAAGAAAATTGAACCAAATCGCCTTTTTAAGAAAAAGTTGGTGTGTGGTCCAAAATCCAAATACACTTCAGTACTTCACACACACGCACACAAAAAAGCATAATTTATTTTGGGAGTTGTTGTTCGGTTCACAAAACATGGAAAAAATGAATTGATTGGTGGTAACAAAGATGTTGACCATATGATCGGTGAAAAAAAGAAAATGAAAATGGTGGAGGGTTTATTAGAATAATATCGCGGGAACCAATTGGAGAAGGTTCCGTAATGTTGGAACGACTTCGTAACGGCCACTTCACTAGTGACGTCACAGTTTCCTCATCAATTGTCTTTTAATCAAATCAGATCAGTCATTAAGATTTAATTCCTATTTTCACGAACAGAGTATTTTATTCTTTTGATTTGATTCGGTGCGAGAAAATATTCTGGAAAAAAATTTCGAAGATCAATGACTCTCGATATCTGCGTGAAGGTTGCCGCCGGTGCTCCTGATGTTCTCGGCGACTGTATGTCTTCTCTATCTCTATCTCCCCTCTCCGATCATCCATCTTTGTTTTGTGTTTTTTTTTTTTTTTTTGCATCAAGCATTAATTTTCACAAATTAGGGTTTTGATAATGTGATCTAGAAATGTTTGGGAATATTCCGATGGAATCTTATTCTTTTTTTTTTTTTACAGGCCCGTTTAGCCAACGTGTTCTTCTGACCCTCGAGGAGAAGAAGCTTCCCTACAAGATCCATCTCATTAACGTCTCCGACAAACCACAATGGTAAGTGTGTTGTGAATCCATTTGGAACAAGATTCTGTAAAATTGTGAGCTGTGATTGATTTCTCTGAATCATATGACTTATTTATGTGTGTTTATAGGTTCTTATATATCAGCCCGGAAGGGAAAGTTCCGGTGATGAAACTCGACGGAAAATGGGTGGCTGATTCAGACGCCATCGTGGGAATCCTGGAAGAGAAATATCCAGAGCCATCTCTCAAGGCTCCACCTGAGTTTGCCTCTGTGGGATCCAAAATCTTCGGTGCCTTTGTGACTTTCTTACTAAGCAAAGACGACAAAAACGACGGGTCCGAGAAGGCTTTGGTTGAAGAGTTAGAGGCATTTGATGATTACCTTAAGACACATTCTGGTCCTTTCGTAGCTGGAGAGAAACTCACTGCGGTTGATCTTAGTTTAGCACCAAAGCTTTACCATCTTGAGATTGTTCTTGCTCATTACAAGAAGTGGTCTGTTCCCGAGAGCTTGGCCAATTTGCGTAACTACGCCAACGCTTTGTTCTCTAGAGAGTCGTTCGTGAAAACCAAGGCTGAGAACAAGTTTGTGGTCGCTGGTTGGGCATCTAAAGTCAACGAGTGATGTGGATTTATGCTTTTTGATGTTATGTTGCTGCTAAGAAATAATGAAACGAGTCTTCTTTTTTTTGTTTTTGTTAAGAGTTTTGGTTATCTTCTATAAATAATGAATGCAATAAACCTTTTTGGATGATATAAATGTCTTATTCAATTTTGGTATTGCAGACCAATGGTCATCAGTCTCTTATTACAAGAGGATGTGTTCTTGTGTTTTTTTTTTCAGACAAACTGGCTGAGATACTCATCGACGCTAGTGTAGTTGACATCAGGATAAAGCTGAGAAGCTTCCACTCCAAAAGAAGGCTCTATTGTAAACCAAGTTTGATCTCCTTTCACAAAGATGGCATGATTCAAAGCCAACAGAAGATCAAGTGGATGTGGAGACTCTGCATGCAACAACGTTTCAATAATATTATTATTAGCCAACACAATGATTTTGATTGTTCATAAGTGTTATGAAAGATTGTGGAATTTATCTCTATCTCACCTGGGATTTTCTTGAGAAGTTCTTCCTCGGAAACGAAACTCTTCTCCAGAGATTTACCAATCTTGCTCTCCCACAAGGCGACGATATCGTTCTGTGAAACAATGTTCTTCGGAGGGTTGATGTAGAGACTCTTGTTTAGGGTTCCTGGATCATCAACAGCTCTCATGGTGTATGCAGCAATGTCTTCCTCTTTGTTTAGAATCGCTACATTTTCATTCATTCAACCAAATCAGAAAATCTTCTAAATTTCTCTGTCAATTAGGGTTTTCGATGTTAAAATGAATGATTGTTCTTTCTTTGCCTACCTTTAGCATTGCCATCGCCATAGATTGTGACTTTATCCCTAGGAGGAGAAGTGAGTCTTGTCTCACACTGAGCAAGCGTAGCTAAGAAGTAACCATCGAAGCAATTGTTGATCACGTATGTGTAGGGTACGCCTTCAGCTTCAACGGCACGACGGATCTCAGCCTTCATTTCAAACTCTCACTTTACTGCTCCAATCGCCACCGTTCGATCAACGTCGTTTCCAAACTCAGACGGTAAGAATCTCTACAAGTCGCAAATGAAACAAGTTTATAATCAAGTAATCAACAAAAAAACATTTCAAGAAAAGAAAAAAGAAAAAAATGAATCGTGAAATAATTGGGACAGACCTTGATGTGCTTGCCAGATTCTTTAATAGCAGAAATGATATTAATCTGATTACGGATTTGAGCGAAACCAACGGTGGAGATCACAACATCAACGTGTTGAATCGCCTTCACTAAGCTCTCTTTATCGCTTAAATCTCCCTGTTAATGATTTTGACTATACATATCATGAATCTGGTAATTTAATATCATAGAGAGAGAGAGAGTCTTGCTTTAGTTTACGTACATTTAGTATTGTGACGCCGAGATCTTTGAAATTCTGGACGACTTTGCCCTTTGACGGGATCAGAGAGAGAGGCTTCTCTGATGAGGGCGAATGTTTGATGGCCGGATTTGGCGCTTCCTTCGACGATGAATTTACCGATGTAACCAGTTCCTCCGATAACAAGAATCTTGCTTTTCTCCACCTATTTCAATTGATTTTATGTTGAATATCCATGAATAACTCGAATTTAACATGGTATCAGACTATCCGATGCTGGGCCACCCGTGGATATTATTCTCACAAAATTACTCGTTGTTTCTAAAATATCAAATCCAAAAAAAGGCATTGCGAAGAAAATTCCATTTTCCTTATGGTCAATGCTTCTAGATGACACAAGTTCTTAGACTTTTTGTTTGTGTTAACAGTAGTTTCTAAAAGGTAATAATAAATCAAGAAATAAAGATGCTTTGTGTTTGCAACATTCAGTGATGCGATTTCATTTGAACAAACAACAACATTTGTAAGAGGATATATTTCATACTCCAGTTAAGGATCAAACATATATTTACATAAATTTCATATAATATAAACTTATAATTAAACACAGTTTAAGTGTTTTTTATATCTTTGTCTTTACAGGTAAACCGGCAACCATGTCTCCGGGGCTTCAAGGGATTCTCCGGATCCGACTCACTCGACTCTGCAAGTAACCCTCTCAAGCATCTTCTCCTCACCCTCAGCTCATTCCTTAACTTCTCCGTTGCCTTCACCGTCTCCGGTTTCTTCTCCTCCACAGTCTTTGGTGGACTAATAGTTTCATCCTTAATCTTCGATAGTTCAAACTTCACACTCATATGAATTCCTGGATCATTCTCTTGCACTGAACTATCGCACACAATCGAATTGTTGATCGCTTGAGTATTCCCGTTTACATATGCCCTAACCCTTTCTTCTTCTTCTTCTTCATCATTGAAGCGTCTTCTTTCTCCTTCGGTTTCTGTGGTGTTAGGGCTCTCCTCTGGGTTACTTCTGTATCCACGACGAATATGAACCTCACCGTCTTTCTTGTCTTTTTCAGAATTTATCGCCATTGTGGCTCCTCTGTTTTCGCCAGTTAGGGTAAAGATGCTCACGGATTTCTCATCGCCTTCGATTTTTCCCCAAGTAAGCTTACTGATTCCATCTCTGATGTCTTCTTTTATCTTTCTGCTCATTGAAGATGATCCCTCTCCGTTCATAACTCTCATATTTCCATGGTTACTCGTCGATTTGCCTTTGGTTTTCTGATGATTGTCGTCATCGGTGTGATTGTGAATGTCTGTTCTGCTTTGCATCTTTCTCTCCGGTAGATCTCTCGGTCCTCTCGTGGCTTCTGATGCAGATGCGATATGTCGTGTGGTTTTGCTTTGCGTTGCACCTTCTCTACCCAAGGCCGAAAGAGGTCTATTTCTTTCTTGTGAAGCAAGTTTCTCGGTTTCTTTCCTCCTTTGTTGTTCCTGAGCTGATTTTGAATTACCTTCCATGTCCTGACGAAGAAGTTTCTTCTTTTCTTCCACCGCAAGTTTCTCGGTTTCTTTTCTCTTTTGTTGTTCCTGAGCTGATTTTGAATTATCCTCCATGTCCTGACGAAGAAGTTTCTTCTTTTCTTCCGCCGCAAGTTTCTCCGTTTCTTTTCCCTTCTGTAGTTCTTGAGCTGTTTTTAAATTTCTTTCTTCCACCGCAAGTTTCTCTACTTCTGTCGTTTTCCTCTGTTCCTGAGCTTCTTCTGCTTCTTTTTGTTCGGATCGAGCAATGGCAGGTTCCTTTATTACCCGATTGATTTCCTCCTCAGCTTCTTTTTCAGTTTCTCTTGATGGCTTCTTTTTCATTGTCACATTTCCGTCCTCCGCCCTCAGAGGCTCCGGTTTCTTTAACGGAGAGCCAGATTGGTTAGTCTGTTTCGCCAGCCGGGGTGGCGTAGCTGCACCGCGAGAAGACGAATGAGAAGCAGACGCAGACGAAGAAGATGCCATGGCCGCAACATTGCTTTTAGCCCTAGAAAGTGTCGGAGGCGCCGTGGACTTTGTTTCTGGCGATGTGGCTGCAGGTTTTGACGGCTGAGCGATCCCTGCAGGACGAAAAGGAGGGCGTGAAGGAGGAGGAGTCGGTGGTGGTGGTGGTGGCGAAGAAGTCCCTGAAGAGATACGAGAAGGAGAGCTGTTG
This sequence comes from Noccaea bulbosa, assembly GCA_900406535.1. Lineage (NCBI taxonomy): Eukaryota > Viridiplantae > Streptophyta > Magnoliopsida > Brassicales > Brassicaceae > Noccaea > Noccaea bulbosa. The sequence continues at coordinate 10,133 of OVBJ01000405.1, read as the reverse complement.
GAAAAGAAAGGAATACGAAAACGGAAAGGAGGCATGATGATAGGAAAGAGATGTGAAAATTTTGAAATGTGTAACTTGTAAAGAGTAAAGTTTATACTTGATTTCAACTGTGTTAGTATTTGTATGTATATGTTTAGTTTTGTGTCGGAAAGAGGAAAAGATAACTTTTCAGGCAGGGAAAGAAAAGTGATCAATTTTACCAGTGAAGTTATCTTTGGAATATATGTTCATTTGATGCTTTTGCTCCTCAAGGTTAAGAGAGCTTTACAGATCAGAAGCAAAGAACAAAGGGAAAGCCTGTAAAGTGAAGACAAGTTTTTTTTTTTTTTTTTTTAAACGAAAGAGAGTCTTCTTCTAGCAGATTTCGTCTTCTTCAATGTTCTAATTTTTAACAGAGACAACAGAAACCCCATCGAAACCCTAAGCCTAGCTAGCTGAAAATATCAGATTGATAGGAGGGGCTACGAGTCCTGATCTTTATCAATGTTTTCAGATATGCCCCTACATTAAGGAGTCGTATTATAACCTAAATGTTTTAACATTCCTAGATTTTTGAGATGTTTGTTTTTCATTAAACAGTTGAATAGAGATTATAAGTTTCACAACTGCAGGATGGTGCAACTATTTATTACGTCTCCAATGAAATATTTATGAGATTTTGACGCTCTATCGTGAACTTTATTTTACAGGCAATGCGTATTTTTAATTTTATGCCTATTTTGTGGTGTATTTGATGAACCTGATCCGTACCGTAAGGTTATTACACATCCGGAGGATTGACCCGTTAGCCCACCAACTTTTAGAGGATGAAGAGCCTCTCCCCAGATCTTATCTTGCTTTATGAACTTCGTTTGTAGTAGTGATATATTCAAATCGCGCGACTATAATATTTGTTTCTTTACTGTGAGTCGAATTTACTAATCAACAAGAGACCTTTCACTCTAATTAACAAATGAAAGTGGACATTAGACATGAAGTATTTAAAACAGAAAATATATTAGATTTGGATAAAATAATTTTATCACAAAAGGAAACGATAATATCCCTTATGTCCTTATTCTTTTTTTATTTACCTTGGTTATGTTCTTATTCTTTTGCATCAAAATTTTCGTGGTTCTTGTAAAAATGCTTGTCATCCTAACGGGTCTCTTCCATTACATCACACATAAAGTTATTAGATTCAAGGTCCCGGAGAATAAATTTATCTCTTTCATTTTGAATTGGTGAAATTTGAAAAAAGAAGATGATCTTTAGAAAAAATATCCACGAACTGGTTAAGGAGATGATGATGATGACATGCATATCGAAAAAAATCCTTTATTTGTTCGATTTTAAGCATTTTTGGATGTGTTTAATTATTAGTTGATGCTGAGAATAGAACTTTAAACTATCATATCAAACATCTTCATATCTTATAATATGCTTTGGATAATCTACCATTACAAATATACACAATTTATGTCAGTTAGCATTCTCCCACAAAAATTGGCCAGAAACGATGATCAAGTCAGTGGTTATCATTCTTTATATAGTTATAAACATTTTTGGACATACGATTAAACTTTGCAGAATATAAAATATTGCCATATCGATCATAGTCCTCTCCATATCAAAAGAAACAAATTCCTTTAAAAAAATCCACGGACATATATTATACATCCACTATGATCGATTGACTGTCTACTAATATTTTCTTAAATCTATCAATTACACCATACAATGTATCTAAATGGCTTGCATTATGATATCGAGAACTGTGAAATATTATATATATATATATATGTAATATTCGTATATACGAAAATAAGTTGTGGCACTTATATTATAGCATCGTTATAATCTTCTGTCTAATGTCTATAGGCACAAAGTTGTTCAACTTACCAACTTCAACCCTACGTTTTGAACCGGTTCTCGATTATGATCGTTCGGTTAAATTTTTGTTGCTTAAACGTGCAAGCTTATAAGTTATTGTCCTATTTTTTATTGTTTAGATTTTTCTTTTGCAGTATCACTTATCAGTAATTAATATGCATGCTTATCAGTAATATGCATGCTTAGGCGCGAACATACGCGTAAATATAACTTAACTATATATTACTTATAATACATATATTAATTAATATATAGCTCCAAATACTGATGGGTCAGTTTTGCGCAGTACCTTTCTTTCACAACGGAAAGCATCAAATTCAAAATTTTCAACAAAAACTTGCTTAACTTAAGAAAAAAAACTTGCTTAATATAAATAAAAAAATATCAGAAAATATTACACTACTGTTACGATTAACTTTATCTTAGACCATACATTAAATTTGGTTGATTAAACATGAAAAGAATAGTAAGGATATAAGTCTAGATGCTTAGAGGTCACAGGATCGAGTGCCGCTTGGGACGAAACCAATATTACATGCTGTGGTTCCGGGCCTGGGGGGATGTACGGACTTCGGCCCAGAACCTCCTGATAATTAAAAAAAAAAAAAAATATATATATATATATATATTTCTCTATATCAATCAAGATATCATCATATCACATTCCTAAAATATAACTACACACTCACCAACTCTAAGACTCTAACTCTAAGATTACTCTCTCAACTCGTATATAACATATTAGCTTTCTATTAATTTTATTGCTGTATGATACTTTGTACAAATGCTCTTTGTACTAACTTCTCATATAATATTTCATCCGTTTCAAATTAGTTTTTGTTTTAAAGTTAATTTTCCGTTTCAATTAGTTGTCGTTTTGTGTTTTAATTCAAATTTTTTTGTATAAAGTATTTTGTTAGCTCGCTAATTAATGGTAACGTATAAAATAGTGTATTAATGAGTTGTAAAAGAGAAAAATATTGAATGTTTTTTAGTATGTGCGAAAAAAACTTAAACGACAGACTGTTTTTGTTTTGGACTGGTATGTAACGGATGAAGTAAAAATAAAAATAGTTAAATAAAATAATAATTGAAAAACTGTCCAACTTGCAGAATCTAGTAACTCTCTTTTTCTCCTCCTTATATAGAACCCTTCCTTGCTATTCATTGTATACAAGCTTTCATCACTCGCTCTCGCTCTTTCTCTCTCTCTCAATCTCAAGTTATAACATAAATGGCATCAAACTCTCAAAGCTCGAGCTCGTCCTGGACGTTTAAGCAGAACAAGATGTTCGAGAGAGCCTTGGCAGTTTACGACAAGGACACACCCGACCGATGGGACAATGTGGCAAACGCTGTCGGAGACAAAACTGTAGAGGAAGTGAAGCGTCACTATGACATCCTCGTCGAAGATATCATCAACATCGAGCTCGGTCGTGTCCCTTTGCCTAATTACAAGAACTTCGAATCTAAGTCTAGAGGCACCAATGACTTCGACAAGAGGTATATAACATATATTGATTTCCCTGTTCTCGTTCGTCCAAAATTTGATAACTTAATTATGAACTTTTTTTGTTTGTATTTGTTTTCGTTTCTTATTGCGTTTACATGTTGAATATTGTGTTTATAATTTTTTTTTTTTTAAATAGTTTTTTGTCAAACATTTTGTTAAGAAATTATAAACGAAATGAAAAGACAGTAATGTTGCGCTTATAGATCATAAAATATGTTTTTAAAAAAAAATTGTACTGTGTATTCTAATATGCTTCATAATATAACTTACACATGCTATGCTTTTTCTATATATAAAAAAAAAGTTAATCTGGATGTAAATTTTTGAAACAATCAAATTTTATATATATATAATAGTATGGAACACACCAATTAACACACTAAAGAGAAATATTCACATGAAAACTAATCCTTTCTGGAACTTCATCACATGCACATTGTCTTTAGTATTTTTGAAGCACAAAGCATTAGATCATGATAATATAGATGTCCATAAATAGATAATTTGGTTAATTCTACTTGTGTCCATGGTCGGTCGTCGACATATATAGTGCATGTTATTTATATTACAAGTTGTTAAGCAAAACTCGAGTTTGGGAAACCTTTAATTAACGATATCTTCAAGTTGTTAATTAAATATATATGTGATTGGAATCTAATCAACGTGCTTAAATTATTAATTAAACATGCTCTCATATATGCTGTGTTATAATTCCTTTACAGGGTAAAGAAGAATGCGAAGGTCTCACATTAAGGTGAAGAAGTTCTTGTAAAGATTGATCAGAAGGATATGTCATTATTCTTCTGTGTAGTGATGATGCCTGTATTGATCCTTCGCTTTCATATTTGTATTTGTCTTCTGTTTTAATTGGTTAAATGAAAAACTTGGCTTTCGACCAAAAAAAAATTTGAAAAACTTGGCTAAAAGTTCTAATTAATTGAGAAATCAACTGGAAAATATAAATAAACCTTTCAAAGCCCACAAGAATATTTTCCTAATTTAGCAAGTCGCAGACGGGGCTTGATCATTGATAAAGCGAAGGCTGCTTAGTTCAGTTTATCTATCAATTTTGCAGTCACCCCCTATAAAAAAGTCTATGACTCACAAATTGATATTTCTTTGATACACGTATTAACATTTGATTTGAAAACAAACAAGAATTTTCCATTAATTAAAAATGTAAAACAGTAATCATCATAAAAGGCTTAAAATGTAAAATTAGAAAATGATGATGGGCGTTTATGGGGCCTTAAGGCCGTCGAACCGGCCCATTGTAAAAGGTAGCCCGACAAAAATGCAAAACGACGTCGTGTTCGTGACGTACGGAATAAGAAGGATCTTTTACTTTTGTTGTGTATTTTAAACTTGGACTTTGTGATGTGGGAAGCTTTTCGAGTATAATTCTTTTGGCCCACTTTCTTTTTCTCAAAGGAAGAAACATAAATTCGATGAGAATAATTTATCAACAGTTTCCCACACAAATTGGTCGCATGCAAAAGAAAATCTAGAGACTGTGGAAATTATTATTTAAAACCAATTATTACATATGGTAGCTTAGATACATAGGTCGTGACGACACATTAAAAAAAGAAAAAGATACATATATAGGCCGTGAGTTATATAATTTTGGCCTCATCTGTGAAAATCTTCTCTTTTTGTTTTTAAAATCTTATTTTTTTCTCATGTTTTTCTGTTTGCTTCAAAATTGGATGGTGACAGATCTACAGTAGACTCAAATCGTATGGTTACAATTTTGGACATATTTCACATCAAACATGTTAGAAAGTTCAACTTTGATCATATAAATTCATTAAAACGCTTGCGTATGCAAAACTTTTAATTTATATCTAGAGAACAAAAATTCTAAATTTATGGTTATTTCTTATGTCGACATCATAACATATTTTTGGGGTCAAACCAGAAGTTCATAACAAATATTTAAAATCTTCCCATATAATTCAACCTGCTAAAAAAGTTGTGTTTACATTACAATATATATATGTTTTTCGGTATGTTGACACCAAAAGATGTTTGTAAAGTTCTAATTGCATTCATTTAGAATGTTTGCATTTGACGTTTAGGCATCGCACTTTTTGTTTCTTTTATAAGATCGGTATTAAACTATTAATCCTAATGTCGTATATATTTGGCTATTTTAAGTTTGTACTGTGTACAAAACAAGTGGTTGTTTGTTAAGCTTAAATGTAAAAAAAGACAGAAGCATAAACTAATAAGTATAGAATGAAGCTGATTACAACTACAAGTACGATCCGGGTAAAAAGACAAAACACAAATCAAACCAAAATTAAAACATTAACTACGCAAACAAAAACATCCGATTGATTGATCCAAAGATCGTACAAGCTACAAAAACCTAGAACAACATTTTTTAATAAAACAACAACAATAGATTAAAAGAAGATCTCTTACATAATCTCCCAATTAAGCAGAGAGTTTGATCATTTCACCATTAGAGAGTTGCTGCTGTTGCTGTTGTTGGTGATGGTTTCTTGGCATTGTTCTTGTTGTTATGCATCCAGACTTTGAAGACTTGCCTCTTAACTCCGATCTCACCACAGAATCTCTTGAGCTCTTCTTCGTCTTGCTTGTTCATCCTCCACCCTAGCTTATCAGCGAACTCCATCATCCTCTCCTTCTGCTCCGCCGTGAACTTTGTCCTGAATCGTTTCTTCGACGACATGGAAAACGCCATTTGTCCCGCCGTAGCACCTCCTCCATGCTCTCCGCTCGATTGTCCGTATAAATTCAGATCTTCACTCGAAGACTCAGCTCCTCCTCCGCCGCTTCCTCCTCCGTAAGCAACGCTCATCGGCGTCACCATTCCTCCTCCTCCGCTAGGAGGACTCATCCCGTACTTGTGGTGGTGCATCGGAGCGTAATTAGGCGGCGGAGGAAGCATGAGGGGGTTAAGCATCATGTTCGGCGGCGGCGGTCGTCTCCCTCCTCCACCGTACTGGTGGTGGTGGTGGTGGTGACGGTGGTGATGAGCGATTACATCTGAGCTTCCAACACCGTCAGTTTCTTTCCGGTGGAAATTACGGTGGCAATCGCAAGCAGCGCATCTTAGAGCTTCGATCGTTCCTTCTTCACCACTCGGCATAAACTCGCCGCATCCGTCGTGAACACTCCCGCCGACGTTCGCCGCGTGGTTCTTAAGACACTCCCGGTACCGTATGGTGGCTTTAACGGCGGAAAAAGACGGCGGAGACTTCGATTGGTGGTGGTGATCTAGGGTTTGAGAGTTGCAAGAGACACGAGTGATGCTGTTGTTGTTGTTGTTATTACCATTGCAATTGTCTTCATTAGCAATGCTATTGATGTTACCAGCACCATTGTTGCCATTGTCATCTCTTCTTCTCTCTATCATTTCATGGCTTCTCATATCCATTTTTTTTTCTTTTCTTGGGAGTTTAAAATTTTTTAAAAAAAAAATTAAAACCCAAAAGAAGGATTTCAATTAAAGAGATCGAATAAAAAAAAAAACGGTTAAGTATTTGGATTTTTTGTTTCTGGTGATATATAAGAGAAGCTTGCAGTGAATTCAAGTTTGTTAAATTTTATGCCTGAAAAAGAACATATTAATGAGATTACTAAAAAGGAAATAAAGAAAAACTTAAGGCAGGGAGATTCAGAGACTTACAGATAAGTGAAAGTACACGAGGAAAAACCCAGTTTTTGCAGGAGGAACCGAAGAGGACCTTAAACTCATTAAAAGCTAGCTCGAAGCTTTTCGCTTGTGAAGGGTTTTAATGGAGAGAGAGAGAGAGAGAGAGAGATAGAGATGTGATGAAGGAACTTTTGGGATTAAACTGTAAAAGAGGTTTCTTAGGGCTAATTGGATTTAAGGTGAAAGAGAGAAGGAACCATGTTTACCAAAAAAAGAGCGAAGGAACCATGTTTGATGTCTCAGTGCTCCCAACAAGCCAACTTTGAGATCCGATTATAAGAGACAGGTTGGTTGCTTGTGGTGAGGCCATAAGAGAAAGAGATAAGAGAAGAGCCCTTTGTGAGAGATGACTAATATCATACCCTACTTTATATTATACGATACTATTAACTCCCCTTTAAGTATTAATCTATCTCATCTTAGCGTTTTCTTTTTAAGCTTGCTTTTATTATTTTATGTCATTTTTAAGACATAGTATAGTTTTTGAAAAGACAAGGATAAATTAGTTTAACTTCATTTTGGAAAATATATAAGTTTTTTTTTCCCGGAAAATATATAAGTTTCGTTGCAGACTTTGCAGGTTATTTTTACTATATATAAGAAAATATCAAAATAGAGAAAATCATAAAAAAAAATAAAAAAATTTGTTAACGGGAATAATAAACGGTAGTGAACTATAGTGATAATGTGATATATATGGGATTACGCTCAATTTCAATTTGATTATAATTATATAAAAAAATATACATGGAATTGATATACTAATTAAAATGGGCATAGTTTATCAAATCTTTTGCAGTTCTATTGTTTACGAGTTTATGCAACATGTAAGCGTGAGAACAAACATAATGTCTGCATTAATGGTAGAATGTCATTTAGAATATATTCGTAGAAAAGGTATCGATCATTAATTAAAATACATATGAAAACATTCAAAACACTATGAAATGTGAAGATATAATAGTTAAAGCTTCTTTTGGGGTATTTGGCTAATTGAATCTATATGTTAAACAAATTAAAGATACATGAAATTTTCTTAGTAGACTGTCAAAGTTTGTGAAACAGATGTAGTAGTTGTACTGAGTTCAGTTGTAGTTAATGTGTGTAGTTTTGCATATGGAGAGTAGAAACTAGAAAGCGTGTCCTGATATTTTTAAGAAGTTTAGGGAAAAAAAAAATCTTATTTAAAAAAAAAACTATTTATATCACACATTGTTTTGAGTTTTAGATTTTGAATGGTGTGTTTCAATGTAGAAAGATACAAAAATATCTAATCTGTGTTTTAAAAAAAAAACCTTCACATTTTTAGCCAAAATGTCTTTTATACTCCTATTGCGTGAGTATCTAAGAACATGGTAGTATAGCATAATGTTATTCATATTTCGTTACTTGTTTTTCTTTTGTACGAATTGACTGTTCTATCAAATTATTTCTAAACACATCGTGATTCAATAGTAACTTGAAGCTCAAATTTTCAGGGTATTTTGTTACTCGCATGAAACTGATGCAATTATTGACATTCTTTCTCGAGTTTTTATGAACTTATGTTTTACTGTGTACTGTATTTAAGTGTATTGTCAAGTACAGTAAGCTATTAACGCGTCAGCATATTAATATTGTAAAAAATATATTGTAAATACTCGAGGAAATACTAGTACAAATTTGTGAAATATCTATTTCCTTTTGGAGAATGCTTAATGCAAATCAATCAGAAGTGAGCTTAGGCTGTTTGCGCTGTATGTTCCAACAGTTAATTAAAAAAATAGATAGTCAACCGACAATAATAATTAAATAAACACTAGTAAACCAAGTAGTAATAATCAATTCAAGGCATTGTAATTTGTGCCAATGGATCATATGTACCTTGGTAATCGGATGATCTTATTACGTAATCTTTGTATTCTGTAGTATTTTCTAGTATTATCTTTTTTTGTCTCTATATATTACTTCGAAGCTGTTAAAAACATGAATACTTCTCTTTGTTGGTTTATGATCAATAATAAGTCTTAGAGACTTGGTCTTTTCTGTTGTTGTTAGCTACAGTCAATAAGGCTAGATTTTAGGAACTAGTTAAGCTGAGTAGTTTCCTGCTTTTTCTCATCTTTCTGTTCAGTTGTAAGGCTATTTAACGTCATATCTTTTATTCTAATGTTATTCAGTGAAACATTCACAGAAACCTGCAGTCTTATATTTACAATTGGTATCAGAGCTTCCTCTGAGGGATCTGATTGAGTGAAATACGAGTGAGTTTTTGAGTGAAGCATATAAGTGAGTGTGTGTGTGAAACACGAGTGAGTGAGTGTGAGAGATGGCTGCTGATTCAGGCAATTTCAGTGCCCCGTGTGTGCCAAAATTTGATGGAGACTACGACCATTGGAGTCTGCTTATGGAGAATCTGATGCGATCTAAAGAATATTGGAGTGTGATTCAACCAGGCTACAAGGAACCTGGAGTGGGTGAGGTTCTGACTGCAGCGCAACAGAGAACATTGGAGGAAGCAAAACTCAAGGATCTGAAGGCGAAGAATTACTTGTTCCAGTCCATTGACAAATCGATCTTGAAGACCATCACTCAAAAGGAGACGGCGAAGCAACTTTGGGATTCCATGAAAGTCAAATACCAAGGCAATGAAAGGGTTAAGCGTGCTCAACTGCAGAGGCTCCGCAGAGTGTTTGAGACGCTGGAGATGAAGATAGGAGAATCAGTGACAGATTACTTTGGGAGAGTCATGATCACGGCAAATGATATGAGGAACTGTGGAGAGGATATGGAAGATGTGAAGATCGTGGAGAAGATACTTCGCACATTGACAGAAAACTTTAATTATGTTGTCTGTTCCATTGAGGAGTCGAAGGACATCGATCTAATCACAGTCGATGAATTGCACAGCTCATTACTTGTTCATGAGCAAAAGGTACGACGCAAAGGTGTGGAGGAACAAGTGCTGAAAGTTGAGTATGATCAGCAATATAGGCAGAGGAAGAGGAAGCTATGGAAGAGGAAGCAACGGCTTTTCAAGAGGCAGAGGAGGAGCTAGACCAGGCTTTAATAAAGCCACTG